>JALIZH010023609.1:0-22168 GCA_030522465.1 Rhipicephalus appendiculatus | reverse complement strand
CTTCGTTTTTGGTGCTTTCTTCAAAGCAACGCATGAAAAATGAAACCATTTGTACTGACAGGAACTGCTGTCACAAGCGAACATTTTGCCAGTCTGTGGCCCTCGGCGGAAGCAGTACGCATCCTCGCCGGCTGTCTCATCTGGACATTTGAGCTGCCTAGTAAAATAGTGGCTAAACAGCTCGGGTTGGATAACTTTCACAAAGAATTCTTTGGCAGTAGCCATCATGCTGGTGCAAAACTCATCATCTTTCAAGATTTTTTCTACGTAGAGAACATTATAGAGTCCAAACAACGAAGTAGCAGTAGTCAACTTGGCACACTGCCATTGAGTTCAATTACACCTTCAACTACACCTTTGCCACAGCAACTGCAGCAGACGAGAGCATATTGCCACATGCGTTTCTTATTTTCATTCTTGTTGTACTCGGTTGTCGCCCACAAAGACTGTCCGCATGCTCAGCGCAAACCGCCGCTGATTGTTCTAGAAGCTTCACGATTATTGTAGATCGTTGTGTTAAGATTGCGCGCAAGACGCGAACACTCTAGCTTATTTCAGAGCTTGCGCGACGACCAGTGATAAGGCGAGAATGTTCGACGCGTGATGTATAAAAGCCGGCGCGCTCCAACGATGATCAGATTATCGACGGCCGACGCTCTGTTCGCCGCTCTCAGTTCCAGCGTGTATTGCTGTAGTCTGACCTTCATTTTCGCGGCCACAAGTTCGGCCAAAATAGAGTTTCTTCTTTAACTCGCCGACTGTTGCCTTCGTCGACGTCACGACCACGTGACATCTGGTGGAGGTGCTGCTTCGTCCATGCTCCGGACGCCCCCGCGAGGCACTGACGCAAGGCGACGGACTAGCGACCTCGACGTTCTCATCGACGGCCACAGCGTCACCGCTCTCGTCGACACTGGGGCCGACTATTCCGTCGTCAGTGGGCCCTTCGCCGCCAAGCTGAAGAAAGTAAAGACCGCTTGGAGTGGACCCGAAATCCGGACAGCTGGAGGCCACCTGATAACGCCAATTGGAGTCTGCACGGCGAGAGTCACCATCAATGACCGGACTTATCCAGCGAGCTTTGTAATCCTACAACACTGCTCCAGGGATGTGATACTTGGAATGGACTTCCTGAGTGACCACGGCGCCGTCATCGACCTGAGGTCTGAGTCGATAACACTAACCTCAGAAAAAGAGATCCTGCCCCACGCGACGCCGGGGAACCGTGCATTGAATGTGATAGAAGAGCAAGTGACCGTACCGCCGCTCTCCAGCGTCATTATTTCCGTCGGCACCGAAAAACCCGCGAACGTTGAAGGCGTCATCGAGGGCGATCAGCACCTACTCCTGAACCGTCAAATTTGCGTCGCAAGAGGTATAGCTGAGCTGCGTGACGGTAAAGCAAAGGTAGTGCTGACAAACTTCAGCCACGAATACAGGCACCTCAACATTGGTACGACGGTCGCCTAAATCGACGAATGCGTGGCCGCCAGCAATGCTTTCGCCCTCTTCGATGCTGCCGAACCTGCTTCGACGAATCGAGGTCCCCAACCCGATTTCGACGTCAACCCGAGCCTTACGAAGGCCAAGCAAGACCAGCTCAAAGCCCTACTCATGCAATTCAAGGACTGCTTCTCGGCGTCGTCAAGAATTCGACAGACCCCAATTGCGAAACATCGCATCATAACAGAGGAAAGTGCCCGACCAGTTCGACAGAGCCCGTACCGAGTTTCTACGCGCGAACGTGCGGCCGTGAAAAAACAAGTCGACGAAATGCTACGCGACGACATCATTCAGCCGTCCAAGAGTCCGTGGGCGTCACCCGTGGTGTTAGTGAAGAAGAAGGCCGGAACCCTACGCTTCTGCGTCGACTATCGCCGCCTGAACAAAATCACGAAGAAGGACGTGTATCCTCTCCCACGGATAGACGACGCCCTGGACCGACTCCACAACGCGAAGTATTTTTCGTCGATGGACCTCAAAACCGGCTATTGGCAAATCGAAGTCGACGAGAGAGACCGAGAGAAAACTGCTTTTATAACACCAGACGGCCTCTTCGAGTTCAAGGTCATGCCCTTTGGCCTTTGCTCGGCACCTGCAACTTTCCAACGTGTCATGGATACAGTATTGGCGGGCTTGAAGTGGCAAACTTGCCTTGTTTACTTGGACGACGTCGTTGTGTTTCCAATCCGTACTTCAAGCAATCAAGAACTCCGCGGGCTCACCCTGAAGCCAGAAAAATGCCGCTTCGCGTACGAGGAGCTTCTGTTTTTGGGTCACGTGATCAGCAAGACTGGAGTGCGCCCAGACCCGCAGAAAACAGCTGCCATCGCCACTTTCCCACCGCCCACCGACAAGAAAGCCGTGCGCCGATTTCTCGGCTTGTGCGCCTACTACAGACGCTTCGTCAAGGACTTTTCACGTATCGCCGAGCCGCTAACCCATCTCACTAAAACCGACGTGGACTTTAAGTGGGAAACGGCACAAGTAGAAGCATTTCAAGAACTCAAACGACGCTTGCAGACGCCGCCGATACTTGCGCACTTCGACGAATACGCCGACACGGAAATCCACACCGACGCCAGCAGTGTGGGCCTCGGAGCCGTCCTAGTGCAGAGGACTGACGGACTTGAAAGGGTTATCAGTTATGCTAGCCGGTCTCTATCCAAGGCAGAAGCCAACGATTCCACAACAGAAAAGGAGTGTCTTGCCATCATCTGGGCTACGTCAAAATTTCGCCCCTACCTCTACGGCAGACCTTTCAAAGTTGTGAGTGACCACCACGCCCTGTGTTGGCTAGCTAACTTGAAGGATCCTTCAGGTCGTCTCGCACGGTGGAGCCTAAGACTTCAAGAATTCGACATTACCGTCGTGTATAAGTCCGGAAGGAAACACTCCGACGCCGGCTGCCTGTCTCGTGCCCCCGTCGACCCACCGCCGCAGGACGACCAGGATGATGAGTACTTTTTGGGAACCATAAGTGCCGACGACTTCGCCGATCGACAGCGCGAAGACCCGGAACTGAGGGGCCTAATGGAATACCTAGAGGGCAGGACCACCGTCGTCCCAAAAGTATTCAGGCGAGGATTGACGTCATTTTCTTTGAAAAACAACGTCCTCGTTAAGAAAGACTTCTCCCCAGCCCGAGCCAGCTACCTCATCGTTGTACCTTCGGATCTGCGACCAGAAATTCTGCAGGCCCCTGCACGACGACCCAACGGCTGGCCACCTCGGCTTTTCGCGCACGCTTGCAAGAACACAAGAAAAGTACTACTGGCCGCGCCTTACCGCCGACGTCACTCGTTACGTGAGGACATGCCGGGACTTCCAGCGACGTAAGACACCGCCGACAAGGCCAGCGGGACTTCTGCAGCCCATCGAGCCACCTCGCCGGCCGTTCCAGCAAATCGGCATGGATTTACCGGGGCCGTTCCCGACGTCGGCTGACGGAAACAAGTGGATCGTCGTGGCTACCGACTACCTCACCCGCTACGCCGAAACAAGGGCCCTGCCCAAAGGCAGCGCCGCCGAGGTAGCAAAGTTCTTCGTCGAGAACATCGTCCTGCGTCATGGCGCCCCGGAGGTCCTCATAACCGACAGACACGGCATTTACAGCGGAGTTAACTCAGGCGATCTTGAGGTACAGCCACACAAGCCACCGCCGGACCACCGCCTACCACCCACAGACCAATGGTCTCACCGAGCGTCTAAACAAGACCATCGCGGACATGCTGGCCATGTACGTCGACGTCGAGCACAGGACGTGGGATGCAATCCTCTCGTACGTGACCTTCGCCTACAACACGGCCGTGCAGAAGACGACACAGATGGCGCCGTACAAGTTGGTCTCCGGAAGGAACCCGGCAACGACGCTCGACGCCATGCTGCCCAACGTCGCCGACGAAGAAAACCTCGACGTCACCGGCTACCTTCAGCGCGCTGAAGAAGCCCGACAGCTCGCCCGGCTGCGCATCAAGAATCAGCAGAAGACAGACAGCCGCGGCTACAATCTTCGACGACGCTTCGTGGAATACCAGCCCGGCGACCGCGTCTGGGTGTGGACGCCGATACGCCGACGTGGACTCAGTGAAAAACTTCTTCGGCGTTACTTCGGGCCATACAAGGTGGTTCGACGTCTCGGTACTCTGGACTACGAAGTCGTCCCGGACGGCATTACGAACTCTCAACATCGCCGTGCGCGACCTGAAGTCGTCCATGTCGTGCGCCTCAAGCCATATTACGCTAGCGAACCTGACGACTGGACTTATTGCTTTATTATTGTAATTTCTTTCTTTATTCTTGTGATTTCTTGTTGCATGTATTTTTCCCCCCGTGTTGTTTTTAAGCATCGGGACGATGCTTTTTTTTTTTCAGAGGGGGGGCATTGCCACGTGCGTTTCTTATTTTCATTCTTGTTGTACTCGGTTGTCGCCCACAAAGACTGTCCGCATGCTCAGCGCAAACCGCCGCTGATTGTTCTAGAAGCTTCACGATTATTGTAGATCGTTGTGTTAAGATTGCGCGCAAGACGCGAACACTCTAGCTTATTCCAGAGCTTGCGCGACGACCAGTGATAAGGCGAGAATGTTCGACGCGTGATGTATAAAAGCCGGCGCGCTCCAACGATGATCAGATTATCGACGGCCGACGCTCTGTTCGCCGCTCTCAGTGCCAGCGTGTATTGCTGTAGTCTGACCTTCATTTTCCCGGCCACAAGTTCGGCCAAAATAAAGAGTTTCTTCTTTAACTCGCCGACTGTTGCCTTCGTCGACGTCACGACCACGTGACAATATGGTGTGGCGCCAACAAAAGGGTAATCAGCACTCAAGTGCAGACCAGCCTTCACGCAATGGAAGCCATGGTGCTTGTCTTGCTGGCTGTCTTGAAATGCTTTAAAGGCATCTTGCTGATGTGTCAGTCCCCATGTAATTGCAGGTGTCTTCACCGAGCGCTTTTTCAGGGTAGCATATCCCTTTCAAAAGCGATATGCTGGGCTTGAGAACGCTTGTGCAGCATGCATTCTTCATTACAGAAGCCGTCACACGACCAGCCCGGTGTAAAAACCAATCTCTTGACCTGCTTTGGTCTTTTGCGCGAGCTTCTACAGACTTAACAGTCCCTTCACTGACGGTGAACGTTGACATAAAAGTGTCAGCTTTTGCGACAAGAATGTCCAGATCTGATGCATGAATATCTGAGTAGAGGTCTCTGTGGTGAGCAACTGTTCTTTGACCAGGTCCTTGAAAGCTTTCACAATGGTCAGGCAGCAGAGAAAAAAAAATCATCCCCATCTCCCGCTAAAGAGAACCATGTGTGGATGCGAAGCAGCGGGGGAGATGGTTAGTTTGAGCGGGAGAAACGTCGCCGCTCCCGTTTCGCGGCAGCGGTCCGGGCGCTCATCGCGGCGCTGCACAGGAGAGAAAATTAGGCGCATGCTCTCCGTCATTTTCATACCTCGGAACTACCGTGGCGCCCCCAGCGGAGTATGCAGCTGTCGCATCACCTGTCGTGAGCTCTGCTCCGTAGAGGATTCCTAGAGGAAAGAACGGGGGGAACCGTAGGAGAGGAGAGAGAGGGGGGGAGGGGACGCGCATGCGCTGTGGGACGCGGGCGCCGCTCCGTATTCGCCTCGTGTGCGACCGATGGCGGCGCTGCGAACGGCGCTCCGGTGACGCAAGGGCGGGGATTCGGCTTTTGTCGTCTGCTACCCTCTGGCTAAAACAGCAGCATTTTCGTTATAGTTCGCTCGCATCGCACGGCGGTTCTCGACTACTAGCTGCATTTTCTTCTTATGATATTTCTTGAGCTGACTGCTAGCATTACATGAGTTTATGAAACGTTAACATTTAACATATCTTCTGTATACCGACAGCCATCGCGGTCAGGTTCATGCCACCGAGTTCGTAGCGTCGCTCACTGGGCTGGATGGCGTTGAAATAGCTTACGTGAAAGCGCGAACGCCCCCGCCAAGTGAGTTAAAGAGAGTCTCCGCTGCTTTGAAATCGCAGCGCGATCAATTTTGCGGCTTATTCGCAAAAATCAGCGTTGTGTAAACAGACTTGAGGTGAATGAAAATTCATGCTCCACTCCCAGTTGTAGTCATGTGGACTTGTGCAGACACGACAGCCGACAAAATGAAATCGATAAATTCATCGACCAGCGGGTTATTGCGGGCCACTAGCACAGATTGGGCGAGCTGGATGCAAATTAGATCGCTCGGAACGAAACGCCAGCAGTGGTGCGCGTGGTACAGTTCGACTCATGATTAGAGATAGATACGTTCATGAGCCGCATTCATGTTTTCGATCGCGCAGTGCTGCCTACTCGACTGTGCGAGCCTGCCAATGGTAATGACAGGATGGCGCGCACTATATCTCTAATGCTTGGGCAACGCGATCCGCTGCAGCGTTCGCGTTTCACTTGACACCGATAGTACAGCTTCGTAAACATTAGGAAAAATCGGCGAATGTGTCCAGGAAGAGGAGAAAGAGAGCTCTTTCCCACCATTCTTTTGGCCCCTGTGGCTGATTATTGTGATTCTTTACCGTGCTGTAACAAGATTAAATATTTTAAGGTGGGAGCCTTAGATTCCACATAAATTGCGAAAATTGACCGTCGGCGTCCCGCGTCGCCAGCGTCAACACGAGTGATGCGAAAATTCATCACATGATCACGTCATCATGACATCCCAGACCGACAAAATTTGTGACGTCATAACGGCATGTCACATGATTACGTCATCACATGACATCGTCGCTTTACATTGCCTCCGTGATTGGTGGGCCGATCTCGGAGGCGATGCAAACCAGGTGATGTGTAGAAAGCTTCAATGCAAAACCACGTTACGTCCAGAAAGCATTCGGAGGGGGGGCGGCGAAGGAACAATACATCGACTCAAGGAAAAGATGGCTTTCGCCTTCGAGTCAACTTAGGCAAATGCATAAGGAACTCGATCGAGTCTCTTTAGTACAGTGATCGCACCAAGGCACATCAGGAGGCAACCGTTGAGACTGATTTACAGTATTTAATTGCAAATACATTTTTCGATGCGAAAGCTTCATATTTATCAACGTTAGTATGATTACACTAATTCTGTTCAGCATATTTTCAGACCACCGTGAACGAGTGAACAAACGTCGATTTATTAACGTAAGGGTTAAAATATGTTGCAAAAAAAAATAGAACAAAAACAAAAGAAAATCACTCCGGACAACCTATCGATATTTCATATCCCCGTCGTGCATCCCCTTTAGACTCACCCTGTTTATTTCGTGTTTCAATTTAAAGTACTTACGACGCGCTTACACAGCAGCTGCTAAAAATGTGTATTTAATCAAACGTTGTTGCCGGTAACGCCACTTAATTTATTTGAATGACATCACACGTCGTTTGTCATGCTCCGAACAAATGAATTAAATCGAAGGAGCAGGCTTGGCAACCGAACACGCGCAGCACGCGGTATACATTTATTGCGCTTTAACGCAGAAATGGAAGCTGAAGCCCGAACGCTGAAGTCAGTTATCGAAAATGGACAGGGAAGTCATTTTGAGTGCGCCACGGCCATAGAACAGTCGCGAAAAGAAAAATTCACCATAGAAGCAGATGTACACATGGATGGCTAGCAGACGACAACAGGAGCAATCGACAAAGAACGTGCTCCTGACGGCAACTCCGTTCGATTTCGATGGACATTTTGCTTGAACATTCAGTACAAATTGCTTTATCAACTCGCCCACCAATATTTCAATAACTCGAGCACGATAGACAGGCCGGCAGCGTCGAGCAGCCTTCACGTAGCGAGCGCGCGCGCGAAGAGCTGCATCCGAGTCCTCTCCTTGACGTCACACGTGAGAGGGCGCCACTCCAAGATCTCGAGGCGAATAGTCGAGGATTCCTAGAGAAAGGGGGTGAGCGTAGGAAAGGAGAGAGAGAGGGGACGCGCATGCGCTGTGGAGGTGTAGGACGCGGGGGCCGCTCCGTAGAGTAGAGGATTCCTAGAGGAGAGAAAAGTGGTGAGCGTAGGAGAGAGAGGGGGGAGGGGACGCGCATGTGCTGTGGGGGGTGTAGGAGGCGGGCGCCGCTCCGTAGAGTTGAGGATTCCTAGAGGAGAGAAAGGGGGTGAGCGTAGTGGAGGAGAGAGAGGGGGAGGGGACCCGCATGCGCTGTGGTGGTGTGGGACGCGGGAAGGACTAAGCCCCTCCAAACACATGAAAGCAAGATCAAGGAATTGGGTCAACCTGGGCGACAGACACCACCTGCCTAGCCATTGCTAAGCAACCACTCTGTGCTCGCGGCCATGACTCTGATGACTGTGATAGAGGTTGACGGCCTTCATATTACTACAGTGTTCTGGTTCACATAATGGGTGCTTCCCTACTTCATGAAAGTGGCCGGACGCGGGACGGACATAGGCCCGAGCATAAGATGCTTCGCATCTAATATAGCAAGTACAACGCCTGTTGTGGTGAATGCGGCATAAAGCTCCTCGAGCTCAGTCGGGGATGGTGGTGATATGCCTTTTCGTTGCTTCGGCTGTTTGGTTTCTTTTAATCCACTGCATGTTTCATCAAGGCGACGCTTCTTTTCTTTCGAGGAACTGAAGTCTATGTCTTTAAGTCTTTTGTACTTCACTTTCTCAACGTAAGCCGGCAGCCAGGCATTCTCCTTCTGAGTACAAGTTGTCGACTGGTTGAGCCGGGCACGTGTTTCAATGGCGAACAAGCAGGCACCAACATGTGAGCAGGTCTCCCCAGTCCCTGCCATGCAGGTGCAGTGTCTAGTCACTACGGTGCCGCTCTGCTTGCACAGCACCCACACCTTTAGAGGGCACTCTGCCAACCTTTGAGAGTGGTTCACCTGCAAAATAAGCATAAAAAGAATAAAAAATTTCTATCACTACTCATAAACAAGTTTTTCACTATTACCTGACTCACTAGTGCTTGGTTTCCAAGTTTAATGTGTCCATTTTCTCGCGCAGTATGCACACTTTTCTCATAAACAGCAGTCCTTTTACACAACACCACTAAACTGCCTCGCTCTTTTGCAAACTTTTTTATTGCGATAGCAATTATATGGACACTCTTGGCTAGTTTTCGCCGTCGGCGTTGGCGTCGGCGTCCGCGTCATTTGCCGTATATGTATATATATAACCGGCCCCGCCCGTCGTTAGTGAGCGTGAAAAGACGCGAGGGGGGGAGTCCCTCGAGCGACCTTCGATTTTACGAGCGGGGGGCGCGCGCGTTATCTCCCCTTCTCGGCGGCCGACAGCGGGGGGAGGGGGGGGGGACCTTCGATTTTACGAGCGCGGGCGCGGGCGCGCGCGTTATCTCCCCTTCTCGGCGGCCGACAGCGGGGGGCCGGTGTACGCTTTCGGCCGCCGAGAAGGGGGAGATAACGCGACAGCGGCGGCCGACAGCGGGGGGGGAGCCGGTGTACGCAGCGGGGGGCGCTTTCCCGATTTTCGTCTCCAAGATTGATCCGGGGCCCTCGGGCTCAGCAGCCGAGCGTCTTAACCAGCGAGATACCGCGGCAGATGCTTTAAAACTATGTACTACCAGTTGAGAGACACGTGGAAAAAAAAAAAACTGCGCTTACCTCTCCAAGTAGTAGCACTTTGTCCTCACCGAGCCTCTTTGCCGACAAACTCTTCACCCAACCACTGTTGAAATAATTGTGGGACTCCAACGCTTTGTACGCTTTCATTTGGTCCAGGGTGACAAAGCTGGTAGAGAACACCAGGTAGTTTACGATGTCACCGTGAGCGACACTCGTCAACAGGCTGGCGTCGGCGCTTGTCTGTTCCCAGGCGGAGTGCGTAGGGATCGACGTTATCGCACAGTTCGATCTTCTCTTGGTACCGCACACGCGCTAATCCAATCAACTGCGAGAAGTAGCCCCACCAGAAGGGCTGTGCACTCCGAAATGCTGGCATGTGCGAGCAGAAGGCTGTCACGGCACAGAGAAAACCACTGCTCGACGTATCCTCGCAGCGTGCGCGCGACAAGTGGTTCGTAAATATGGCGGCCGCGGCAGCAAGCTCGCGGATGTGACGTCACGCGCAACCTATGTATAGACCCAACCCTTGTTCATTAAACACGTATAGAATGTGTTCACTTCTTTGAACAGCGCGTGACTTGCAAATTTAAAATCAAATAATACAAATCTGTGTTCCACTTCACATAGCTCACGATAGTACGTTTTGACTACGTGTATCGGCACGCGATAAGTTGAATGCCGCTTAACTGCTTCATCCGACATACATCCACTCGTAAATACCTACACTGACTGACAAGTTATTCCTTTCACGTTTCATCGTTTCATGCGTAGAGGCACATGCAGGAGCGTTCGGACATGTGTAGTATTTAGGATTTAATAACAGTCAATAAGCGGCGACATATTCATTTTGTTTCGTGCTGCCACGGCGCAAAGAGCAACGAGCGACGGCGCAGCTGGCCAGCCGGCTCGCTCGGCGTGCACACTTTTCCCATAGTGCTCCGCGCGCCCGCGGGGCGTTCTAGTATTGCTTGAAAAATGTCTATTAGCTCCGCCTTGTTCACTGAGAAGTCGGCATACGTTGTCGCAAATACTTTTCATTGCACTTTGTTCGACGGAAACTCGTCAGAAAGTCACACGAGAAAGCTGTAGTAACAAGGAAATAAACTCACTGTATTCACAGAATCAATACAGAAACGTCTTCTTGGCTCAGTCCTTTGGTCGCATCTGTCGGTTTCGAGCCGCCGGCCCTCCGTGCCAGTTAGGGCGAGGGTTTCCTCCTCGCTTGCGGTTTTCGTCCTTCGGACCCCTCTTCCCTCCAGGGCTTCTTCGCCTGTTTTCGTTGAGGACGGTCGTGCTCCTTTTCTTTTTTACGTTTGTCTTTTTCTACATCCTCCCCCCCAAATGAGCGCCGCTCATTTTTGGTTCGTCTCCAGCGGATATAGAAGCTGTACCGGTCGCCGAACGGCCTTGCCGAAGGGCAACTTGACGATGCAAGACCGCACGGCTCCATCACGCCCTTTGAACACCTCCGAAACGCGGCCAGTTTTCCACATATGTGCCGGTGAGTGGTCCTCATGCAAGATGACCAGGTCGCCAGTCTTGAGCGCATTGGTTTCACTGGATGAAATGATGTGCGCGGACCGCAACTGTAGCAGATATTCTTTACGCCACCGCTTCCAGAAGGCATCTGTTAGTGATCGACGGTACCGCCAACGTCGGCCAATGTCGGTTCTAGTCGATGAAGGGACTGCCACGGCTCTTGCTTCTGGTAAACTGATCACTCGACTCCCTGTCAACAGGTGAGATGGAGTCAAAACTGATTCCTCGCCGGGCTCCTGTCCATCATATGTCAGTGGACGCGAGTTGATGGTAGCCTCTATGTCAGTCAGTACTGTCAGAAGTTCTTCAAAGGTGAGACTTTGGCGGCCGAGAATTTTCTTCAAGGAAACTTTGACGGATCTCACCATCCGTTCCCACCAACCGCCCCACCAAGCGGCTTTCTCCACGATGAACTTCCAGGTGATTCTCTGCAAACTGCAGTAGTCCTGTGTTTCGCGACTTCGCAGGATGCTCCACAGTCTTTGAATATCCCTCGACGCTCGCTTGAATGTCAGGGCATTGTCACTGTATATTGTTGTTGGCAGCCCTCTACGAGCAACGAAGCGCCTGAGTGCCAGTAGAAAACATTCCGAAGATAAACTTGAAACGAGTTCTAAGTGGATTGCTCTCGTGGTGGCACAGGTGAATAGAGCAATGTAGCTCTTGGCGCTGTCATTCCCCATCTTTGTATAGAGAGGGCCAGCGAAATCAATGCCGACTATTTGAAATGCTTGATTGCAGTTCACCCTGTCTTTAGGAAGGGGCGCAGTCGGTCTAGTAGCTGGCTTAAGTCGATGTCGCAGACATATCCGGCAACTTCAGATGACTTTTCTCACCAGCTGGCGGCAGCTTTGTATCCAAAAACGTTCTCGAAGCTCTGTCATGGTCGCCTGCACTCCTCCATGCAGCGTCCTCAGGTGAGCGCCGTGCGCAAGAAGTTTGGTTACAGCATGTTCTTTTGGAAGTAGCGCTGGATGCCGTGTATCATGAGGCTCAGAGGAGAACTGCAGGCGACCTTTCACTCGCAACAGCCCTTCAGTATCGAGAAAAGGCTGGAAAATGGCGACTTTATTGTTTGGAGGTAAGCTGTTCTCGCGATTGAGGGCAGCAATCTCCTGCGCGAAGCCCATCTGCTGAACGTGTTGAATACAATAATTTTTGGCCTCGTGCAGTTCAGCCGCGGTGAGATTGTCCTCGGTGCTGCGTGTTCGTTTCCGACAGTTGTTAATGAACCTCATTATCCATGCACTAACTCTCAACAGTCGTGCATAGCTGCTGTATCGGTCTGCCGGCAGCAAAGGAGTCATTTGGCACACCTCTGTCAACAGTCCAACGGTGTGTCTCCGCTTTTCTCCATCGATTAGTGAATCACAGCAAGCAGTGTCCTCTTTCATTGCAGGCCATACATCCGGCATATCGGCTAGCCAGTCCGGTCCGTTCCATCACAGCCTACTTTCACGCAGAGAACTCGCCGTCATACCCCTTGTCAGGCAGTCAGCGAGGTTATCTTTTCCTGGACAATGCCTCCATTGCTCCGGACTGCTCAAACCTTGTATTTCCCTGACGCGGTTCTCTACGAATGGCTTCCATTCTTTGGCTGTGCTCTTAATCCAAAAGAGTGTTATGGTGGAGTCGGACCACAGACACACTGGTACGGGCCGGCCTATTACAACCTGTAGGTAGACAGCCATTCGAGCTCCAATTAATGCCGCCATCAACTCAAGTCGCGGCAAAGAGATCGTCTTCAGGGGAGCCACTCGGGATTTGGCAAAGATGAGATTTGCACTCACCCCTTCGTTGTCTTTCTCTGTTCGCAGATAAGCGCAGGCACCGTATGCCCTCGGGCTTGCATCACAGAATATGTGGAGCTCCCATGAAGTTGTTTGACTGGGCGCAATGCAGCGCGGGAACCAGAGCTCTCGTATAGGCTGGGGATGTCCTTACACCAATCTTTCCATATTTTCGCCAGGTCTTCGGGAAGCTGTTGATCCCATCCCAGTCCTCTTTCCCAAAGTTTCTGGAAAAGCACCTTAGCTGTCACCAAGAATGGGGCGAATAATCCCAAAGGATCAAACACTCGGGCAGACGCCTGTAGCACCACCCGCTTCGAGCTGACGCCCGTGTTGATAGCATTCAGCACTGCACCCATCGATATTGTCATGGAGTCATCTGTAGGCATCCATAGCAAACCCAATACTTTCAGTACTTCATCTTGGTCTTGGGATTTGCCCTCCTGAAGTTCCTCACGCCCCACTCTTGAGTTCGACGACCACTTTCGCAGGTGCATACCGGCATCTTTCATTATTTCCTTGGCGTCTGCGGCAATCTTTAGTGCTTCTTTTACTGTGTCGGCGCCGGTTACCAAGTCGTCCTCGTAAAATGAATCTTTGAGTATAGCAGCTGTTTCCTGAAGCCCACCTGTCTGTTTACCGATATGTTGGAGAATGGTGGCCGTGAGTAGGTACGGGCTTGCCGTTGTGCCAAATGGTACCCTCGCCATTCTCCATTCTTCAATATCGGGCAAGTCGTCAGCGTTCAGCGGTGTGCGACTATACCATAAAAATCTCAGTGCATCTCTATCCTCCGGTTGCACTTCGATTTGAAGAAATGCCTTTTCTATGTCTGCGACGAGCGCCACTCTGTGCAGACGAAAACGCAGCAGCATTCGCCTCAAGTCACTGATGAGGTTCGGGCCTTTTTCAAGATGCTCGTTCAATGACAATTGTCCCGGCTCATGTGATGAGGCATCGAATACCACTCGTAGTTTTGTTGTAGTCGAGTCATTCCGAATCACTGGCTGGTGTGGCATGTAGTACACTGTGTTCTCTGTCGTTGACTCCGTCACGTGTTCCGCGTGCCCCGATTCCAGGTATACTCGGATTGCTTCGTCATATTTCTGAGCGAGTTCTTTGTTGAGGCACAATTTCTTTGTTAATTTTCTTGGCCTTTGCACCGCCATATTCTTGTTGTCTGCTAGATCTGTTGGTTGTTTCTTCCACGGCAATGCTACCTCATATCGCCCGGCTTTCTTTGTTATTTTGGCAATACCTGTCTGCTCAATGTTTTGATTTTGGGCTTTATCTGAGATGCCGATGGCGTCCAATTCCCAAAACTTCTGAAGTGTCGATTCCACGTCATCTGAAATGTCCACGCTGATCTTTAAGACGCAGACATTTGATGCCACAACAAAGCTGGTGCTCACGCTGAAAGGCCCTTGGAACGTCCAACCGAATGTTGTGTTGATAGCTGCCAGCCCCTGGTTTTCATCGCAACGTTGAACTTCCCCAGTTAGGAACTTCCAGAGGTGGTCAGCTCCAATTAACACTGCAATTCCAGGGATAGCTGGCATGTCCTCGTCAAGAAGTCTGTCTGCAATTATGGCCCCTTCTTTCTCCAGCTGCTGTACGAAGTTATGTTCCACGGGAACTGGGAGGACGTCCTTAAATATGAACGGCACCTCGACGGCTTCTATAGTCGTTTCTTTTCCAGTGAATCGACTCCAAACACGTAGTTCAACCACACGGCGACTTTGTGCATTAGCATCCGTGCTGCCGAAGGTGTTTAGGTGGAAGTCGGTGGTTCCCAGCATCTTCAAGTTGAGTATTCTGGAAATATCTTCTCGAATAAAAGTCCTTTGGCTGCCGCCGTCTATGACGCCTCGGAGGTAGCCCCAATTACCTTCGCCAAGAGTCCAACTACGGAACGTTTGGAGGGCAACTTCCTTTTCTTTTCCTTCTTTTGAGGCCGCATGCACGTTAGTTGCGAGTACCTCCTTGACTTCTGTTGCTCTCCAGTCAGGGTTGCACACGGAGGAGGCATGTCGTTTATTGCAGTGAACGCAGTTTTCTTTTCTTTTACACTGCCTTGACTGGTGCCCTCCAACTGTGCATCGAAAGCAGCGGCCCGCTCGTCCCATCTTCGCGTCGTAAATACTTTTCATTATACTTTGTTCGACGGAAACTCGTCAGAAAGTCACACGAGAAAGCTGTAGTAACAAGGAAATAAACTCACTGTATTCACAGAATCAATACAGAAACGTTTTCTTGGCTCAGTCCTTTGGTCGCATCTGTCCGTTTCGAGCCGCCGGCCCTCCGTGCCAGTTGGGGCGAGGGTTTCCTCCTCGCTTCCGGTTTTCGTCCTTCGGACCCCGCTTCCCTCCAGGGCTTCTTCGCCTGTTTTCGTTGAGGACGGTCGTGCTCCTTTTCTTTTTTACGTTTGTCTTTTTCTACATACGTGGCGTTACCCAACCAGTTCAGCTATTGGGAAACCGAACTAGCGGCATCGTCTGTGGCTTTCATTTGTAGTCTTTATTCTTCATTACTTTTCGTTTGAACTAGAAGCGATACCCCTGCTTTTATATTGTGTGCAGAATAATGGTTCGCATCGCGTGGCACGATTAGTGCTGTTGGTGCTGCAGTGTAGTTTCTTCAACGACATGGGTGCTGTACTATGGCAGTGGCAGCCTGTCCACTGGGATGTGAACATCTACAGAAGACCCCGAAAGGAAACGCAAGTGCTAACACTAAAATGAAATTAACATTTTATTGTACCCGTGTGTTATTAAATGTCCCTATAACTATACATAAGCCTGAGTATTACACCTGCCTCCTATAGGCGATGCGCAAAGCGCCGACGACGCCATCTGCCGCACGGCTCGGAAGCGTTGGCGGGTTCGGGCGAGCAGTCTTCCCGCGAGCGTGTACGCGAGTGCACGGATGGATGTGTTTTCATCGTGATTTAACGACTCTGTCGGGCTTCAGCGATGTCGAAAAATAACTGCTGCGTTGTCGGCTGCTCAAACACACACAAAAAATTGGCCGCGTATCTGCGTGCTTCGCTGCAAATGTCGTCGAAAGACGATAGTCTTGTGCCGGCCGTACTCCTATGTTTTGCCTTGCCTCAGACAGCGCCTACTCTACGTTGAATTGGCCGCAGCTGGCTGGCATTGATAAAATAGAGGCGGCGGTACGCGAGATATGGACGCCATCGAAAAACATGAGCTTGTGCTGAACCAAGGGCCACTGCCAGCGGCTGGACTTTATCCTCGGCAAAGCGCTTTTTCGTGCAAAGCGTCTCAGTTCATGCACAGCTTCGCATTTTCAGCACAGCCTAAAAGACACTAGGGTCTTTAGAATTAGGTATCTGTGTATTTTCTAATAAAAGAACACACGACCTGATACTTACATATTAATATTGGGCCTCAGGTATGCGTAGTATTTGCTTTTTGATCGAATATGTTGTTCCCAAGTATGAAAGCAAATACCAGTTCAAGATGGCTGGGCGTTCAGAAATTAGGTAAACTTTGGCCCTGTAGCTAGCTGAATCGGGTCACGGACCGACAGATAGACAGACAGACAGACCAAAATTTTTGCGTTTAAGTATCCCAAAAAAGACTATCGTCTTTAAAAAATCACAGCATATCCACGAAGTGAATGATGGTGAGTGGGCGGAGCTCGGAGGGATCATTCGGGTAACCGTGAATCCCCCCCGTACATTGCCCACTCGATCATCGATCATGCAAAGACGTGACAACACGTGTCACTTCTTTGCGTGATCCTGGGTGTTCGATCGTGAACTGGGCACGAGCGTCGCCGACTTGTGTTCCGGGCGCTCCCAGCCTCAGCGACAACGCCAGTTCGCGTTCCACGACAGAGGAAGAAGATGCCACCTACTCAGCCGCCGAAGTCTACACCAGTGCTCGACGCAACGCAACGCAGTTAAAAGATGAACCAACGCTTCGCCTCCGCATGCATCGCCACAGAACGCTGCTGTGAGTTGTGAAAGCCACGCGTCCTTGGCTATGGGTTGTGCCGCCGTGAGTACCGGAGCCGCCGCATGCTCCGCAGATACCGGCTGCCTTGGTTTTGCATGCGACTCACACGAGAGCACTGTGGAGCTGACTCCCTCCTCTCTGGTGAAGTTCACCTCACCGTTGATCACGATGGAGTCCACCTCCGGTGCTCGACTCCGAGTACCGCGTCGGACCGATGATCCCAATTATAACAGCGCCATCTAGCCTCTTTAATCGTCAACTATATGAAAACCACTAACGCCATCTAGTGATATTTCCAAGGCCATATACACACAACGCCATCTAGAGAACAATTCTTAAAACTAACTAGAAGTGGCTACTACAACATACTATTACAGAGGAGGGAACGACCCACACCCTAAGGAGCTTCCCCCCGCAGGGGCGTCTGCGCGAGCAGGCGTTTGGTGTGTGGCGACACCACGGACCCGAGCTAACGGGGGGGGGGGGGGGTTCGACTCCCTCCCACGCCTAGCCGTGCGTGGCTTCGCCGTGTCCGGGGAAAGGGGATCCTGGGGGGTTGAGCCGACGCCGGGTGTTTGGACCTTTAAGGCCCCCCGGCAGAGGCAACACACCCCTTTGGCCCCGGCTTCACGTAGACGGCACCCCCTGGGCTGACCCACCCAGGGGAAATGGGCAGTCGCCTTTTCCTATCTCTCTCCTCCCACATCTTCGTCTTTCTCTCACACTTTTCATCTTTCCTGTCCTCTCCTCACTTCTGTTTTCTTCCATATTTCCTGGCGGCAGGGGTTAACTGTGTAGGTATCCCACCTTGGATAATTACATTGGGTTATAGTGACAGCGTACGGCTGGCGTCGGGAGGGCTTGTTTAACAAGTCCAGCCGCGTCCCCTTGTTGGGCTCCGTGGTGGGTGGTCGCCGCTGTTACCGAACACATTCATATTTTTATGGCTTCACAAACATCCGCCGTCCTTGATCGGTCTCGTAAGAGAGGCCGCACCGAAGCAAGTTTTCATTTCTCGATAGAAACTAAAGTTACTTTCCCGAAGTACCACATTATCCATAGTGAAAGCACACCTCTAAGAAAGCTATCCCCATTTTTGGTGGCCAAGTGCCTAAAAGAAAAAATCGGACCCACATACAAAGCATCCAAAATGTCAAGCGGTGATCTCCTCCTGGAGCTAACCGAAAAAGGCCAAGTGCCTAAGCTATCCCTACTAACCAGCATTGGAGAAACAGTTGTCACCATTTCAGTCCATCGGTCTCTAAACACCAGCAGGGGAGTAATCTCCGAGGAAGACTTCTTAGGCCTTAGTGACGAAGAGCTCCTCGAAGGTTTCCAAGACCAAAATGTAATAAAAGTCCAAAGAATAGTAATCCGCCGCAATGATCAGAAAGTGCCCACCAAACACGTTATACTAACCTTTGGAACAAGTGAAATGCCCACCTCTCTCAAGGCTGGGTACTTAAAAATCAATGTCAGACCCTACATCCCCAACCCCAGACGCTGTTTCAAATGTCAAAGATTCGGTCACGCCTCGCACACATGCAGAGGCAAAGAAACATGTGCAAAATGCAGCGCAATCGACCACAAATCTGAAAGCTGCACATCCTCACCCCACTGTGTTAACTGTGACGGGGAACACCCAGCGTATTCCCGGTCATGCCCATGTTGAAAAAAAAGAAAAAGAAGTGATCGCTCTGACCGTCAAAGAAAAAATATCATTCAGCGAAGCGCGAGAACGGCTGTCGTACCTTTTCCGCAGAAGTTACGCCGATGTGACACAGTCGGGGGCAGCGTCACAAAGGCCTCAGGAGTCCGCCGCAACCACACCCAGTGGTCCCGTGGTGACTCCAACCGCCCCCTTAAAGGAAGCAGCGCCAGCTGCTCCATCCACATCAAAGGGCCCGGAGACTCCGGTCTCCCTGGGCCCTAAAATCAATCGAGTACCAAGCCCCGCAGGGGCGTCTGCGCAGGCAGGCGTTTGGTGTGTAGCGACACCACGGACCCGAGCTAACGGGGAGGTTCCCACCTCCTCCCACGCTTACCCGTGCGTGGCCTCGCCGTGTCCGGGGAAAAGGGGATCCTGGGGGTTGAGCCAATGCCGGGTGATTGGACCTTTACGGCTCCCCGGCGGAGGCAACACACCCCTTTGGCCCCAGCTTCACGTAGACGGCACCCCTGGGCTGACCCACCCAGGGGAAATCGGCAGTCGCCCTTTCCTGTCTCCTCTCCCCTCATCTTTGTCTTTCTCTCTCACTTTTGATCTGTCCTGTCTTCTTCTCACTTCTTTTTACTTCCATATTCCTGGGCGGCAAGGGTTAACCTGGTGTCGATATCCAACCTTGGGTGGACATATTAGGTTATAGCAGCCATGTACAGCTGGCGCTTACGTTTCCTCCGCGTCTCGTAGCGTCCCCTCGTTGGGCTCGGAGGTGGGCGGCTGGCATGGCTGCCGAATAAACAACACTATTCATGGGATCACCTACCCCCTTCCGAACCGATCGCCCCTCCAAGAGGTGGCGCACCGATGCTATCTTCGAACTTCTGCCCACCAAGAAAGACAACTTCCCCAAGTATCATATTATTCACTGCGACAACACAGAAAAGAAGGCCAGAAACATATCACCGTTTCTTGTATCAAAATGTCTGATGGATACACTAGGCGCGGGCTACAAAGCCAACAAGACCGCCAGTGGCGACCTCCTACTCGAATTAAAAGACCACGTACAATACCAGAGACTACACAACCTGACAGCATTTGGTGATCACCCCATCACCATCACACCACACCGAACACTAAACACCGTGAAGGGTGTCGTGTCAGATGGCGACCTGATGGAACTCTCCGACGAGGAACTTTTGACAGGATGGAAAGACGAAAATGTCATCCAGGTGCAGCGCATCAAAATAAGGAGAGAGAACAAAGAAATTTCAACGAAACACATCATACTTACATTCGGATCTACAACACTGCCCACTGAAATAGCAACAGGTTACCTCAAACTACCAGTCAGAGCCTACATTCCCAACCCACGGCGCTGCTTTAAGTGCCAGCGGTTTGGCCATGGCTCCCAGAGCTGCCGAGGCCAGCTCACCTGCGCGAAATGTGGCACCACTGGACACTCCGCTGACGACGAATGCACATCTCAATTACACTGCGCCAACTGTGAGGGTGACCACCCCGCATATTCCAGGTCCTGCGTGGCCTGGAAGAGAGAAAAAGAAATAATCACTACAAAGATCAAACTGAACATCAGCTTTCGTGAAGCGAGGCAACGTGTTTCCCCGCATTTTGCAGGGAACACATATGCCGAAGTGGTGCAAGGGGGGTCAGCACCACTACGGCCTCCGGCGATGCCCCGGACCACGCCTGGCGTGCCGAGGCAAACGCCAGCCGCCCCCATGGGGAGACCAGCCACGGCTGCCCCACCATCCCCGACCTCGGCCCCACCGAAGGCCCCCTGCGAACCCTGGCAGCAGCCAGGGCAGCAAACAAGCCAAGGAGGTCCCCTCGACCTCTGGCCCGGTGGGGTCGAAGGCTTCGTCCGCCGTGACGAAGCCTACCCTTCGTAAACCCCGCTCGGTAGAGCGACTGTCCGTCGCCTCGGCAGACGCGATGGACATTTCTAGTCCACCGGCGCAGCCTGCGCCTAAGGAGCGGCGAGAACCTCTCGACCGCTCCAAAAAAGACAAAACACCAGTCACAGGGCCTGACAAAGGCTCTGTAAAATAAATTTGCTTCTTTCCAACACACAGCACTAACACACTCCCAATATGGACGGAATAATGCAATGGAACGTCAGAGGACTTCTGCACAACCTTGACGACGTACAAGAATTATTAAGTAAATTCTGTCCTAAAGTGCTGTGTGTACAGGAAACGCACCTAAAATCAACGCACACCAATTTCCTTCGTCATTATGTAATCTTCCGTAAGGATCGCCAAGATGCCGTCGCATCATCTGGTGGGGTAGCGATCATAATTGACAGAAATGTGGCATGCCAGCAGCTCGCACTCCAAACAACACTGGAGGCTGTGGCCATTCGAGCGGTTCTTTTAAACAAACTCGTCACTATCTGCTCACTTTATATCCCCCCCGCAGCATCCTTTACACAAACATGATTTTCAATCTTTTATGGATGAATTACCAGAACCGTACATTGTGCTCGGCGATTTTAATGCGCACAGCAGCTTGTGGGGTGACTCTCGCTGCGATGCGCGTGGTCGTTTGATCGAGCAGTTCTTGTTTTCTACTGGTGCATGTTTATTGAACAAGAAGGAACCCACGTATTTTAGCCTCGCGAGCAAGACGTATTCATCTATTGATCTTAGCATTGTCTCTCCATCTCTTTTACCCGATTTTAACTGGAACGTTATTAAAAACCCTTATGGGAGCGATCATTTTCCCATCCTTCTCAGTACACCAAATGAACATCAGTCTACACCACATGCTCCCCGGTGGAAGGTTGATACGGCTGACTGGGAAAAGTACCGAACTATTACAAGTATCTCGTGGGCCACCATGTCTTGCTTAGGTATTGATGCTGCTGTCGAATATTTTACTGCTTTTATCATTGACGCCGCTTCGAAATGTTTATCGGAAGAAAAACATGTGAGAGGCAGACGGCGTGTTCCTTGGTGGAACGAGGAGTGCCGTAAAGCTCGAAAGAAACAAAACAAAGCGTGGGGGCTACTGCGTGACTCCCCCACCGCAGAAAATTGAGTAAATTTTAAACAAATATAGTCCCAAGGGCGGAGAACCCGCCGGCAGTCTAGGAGAGAGAGTTGGCAGAGATTTATCTCAAGTATCAACTCCTACACGGATGAGGCCAAAGTATGGAACAGGGTTAGTAGGATCAAAGGCCGAGAAACATCATCTCTCCCTCTGGTGGACATACACGGTGATTCCTTAGAAGATCAGGCGAACTTCTTGGGAGCACATTTCGAACACATATCCAGTTCATCACACTATCCCGAAACCTTTCAAAAGTACAAAACACGAATGGAACGACAAAAGTTAGAACGTAAAAGTGCCAAGTGTGAGGGGAATACAACCAACCTTTCCGCTTAGCAGAGCTGCAGGCAGCCTTAAGTTGCTGCAACCAATCTGCGCCAGGTTCGGACCGTATAATATATGAAATGCTGAAAAATTTACCACATGAAACACAAAAAACCCTCCTCTGCCTCTACAACGCGGTATGGTCTTCAGGTGAAATCCCTTGCGCTTGGAAACAGGCCATTATAATCCCAATCCTAAAACAGGGCAAAGATCCATCTTCTGTTGCCAGCTATCGGCCAATA
>JALIZH010023607.1:0-45595 GCA_030522465.1 Rhipicephalus appendiculatus | reverse complement strand
GTCACTCAATACCAAGTTTGGTGTATATCAAGCTAAGAAAACGGCCTCGAGCGCGCCATGAGGGTGTCATGTAAATCATGTTGTTCATGACATGCGCATCATCATTTGCATATTACTTCCTGTCATTTATGTTTGTCATACAGTCACGTCACTCAATCCCAAATTTGGCGTATATCAAGCTAACGAAACGGCCGCGAGCGTGCCATGAGGGTGGCATGTAAATCATACTTTTCATGACAAGTTAGTCATGATTTTCATGATATGACCAGCCGTTTATGTTCCGGCCTACAGTCATGTTATGCCACACCAAAGTTGGTATAAAATCCCCTTTATACCAAACGGCCAGGAGAGCACAAAGTCGTAGGCGGCTAGATAGATAGATAGATAGATAGATAGATAGATAGATAGATAGATAGATAGATAGATAGATAGATAGATAGATAGATAGATAGATAGATAGATAGATAGATAGATAGATAGATAGATAGATAGATAGATAGATAGATAGATAGATAGACACGGTCAAAGTCGCCGAAGTTCGCTAAGAAATGCTTCACATTTAAAAAATGGGACGACGACACTCATGCGCTGGCCGCGGTCCACCAGCGAGAGGTTCGTGGGCCGCGTGTTCGGAAATTTCGCCCTATATAGTGCGAGAGCTACATGATTCTACCAGAGCAGCGCTTGACTGTGCACAGACAGTATCGGTCGATTAAAGGGGCTCTGCAACACTTTTCTAACTATGCAATGAATGGCTTCATTTAAAGAGTTCATTGCCTGATGTATCGACCACCGCAAAATATTTTAGAAAATCCGTCAAGTGCGAGCGGGGTTATACAGATCTGTCGCATGCTGTAATTGCTTTGTCTGTTCTCGTCCGGACGAACGCGCTGGACGCTAAGCCAAATGGGATGGCAAGGGGGGAAAGGCGATACCTCACGCGTACGTACGACATGACCTGGAGCACTAGGTCGGTGTCGCACGTGGACGCGGCGAGTGGAAAGTCGGGTGCGGTGGTCGCCTCGGTGGTCGATGGCCGGGAGATGCCCCCCTTATCGGCTGCCACCATTAGAAGCCGCAACACGGAAACGGCTGAAGAACTTGCGATAGCGCTCGCTTTCGTTGAAACAGAAGCCAATTTCATTATTAGCGATAGTAAAACGGCCACCTGGAATTTCGGGAAGGCAGGATCTCATCGGAAGCGGCAAGGGTTCTGGCCGGTAGAAGGCTACACAGAAAAATTAGTCTATTTTGGACCCCAGCACACGCGTCTGTTCCTGGCAACCAGGCGGCCCACGATTTAGCCCGAGCTCTCTACTTCCGGATGGACTGCGGAGCCGCCCGACTGCCGGAACATGAACGAGCGTCTGCAAAATTATGCGGAGATCGTCGAAAATTATCGGTTGCACACGAGACAGGGTGCCACCTCCGGATAAAAGTCCAACCAGTAGAGAGGCAGTCGCGTGGCGGCGCCTGCGAGCTGGAAATTATATAAACCCGGTCTGGGCATATCACGTTCACACCGGCGATAGAAAGACGATACGTGCAAGCACTGTGGGGCAAGAGGGAGCCTCGACCACACAAACTGGAAGTGCGATAGCTCCCCAGGGGGCTAAATCAAATATAAATTACTAGAGATGCCTGGGAAAGCCCTGCTGCGGAGCGTGGACCCTGCTTCGCAGCAACAAGCCATCCGCCTGGCGGAAGAAGCCGCGAAGAGCCAAGAACTCTTTGCCTGCTTTTAACCGCGGAGGTGCCGGCCCTCGTGACCTAGGCATGTGTGCCGGGGACGGGGAGCAGAGGGCCTCCTTATCTGGCGGAAAATAAAGTTGTTATCATCATCACTTCTTTTTTTTCCTTCCGAACGAGCGGCTTACTTTTACTGTGATCACGTGGGCGCGCGCACGGGGTCACGTGGAGGCTTTTCGCGGTGGCCATAGTAACAATGCAGGCCACGATGCCCAAGTCAGTCATTGACTAATGACCGTGAATCCCATGTCTGTTAAAATGAGAAGAAATATCACTGCCTTTTTATTGAAACTTTTGAGAGAAAACTTGGTTATATTGGGTTTGTGGCCAAGTTAGTACGCTAATCTGAGTTTATGACAACAGAGAAACCTCTGGATATTAGTCTAGGAAAAGACTTTTGTCCGTTAAGATTGGGGAACTTCGTAAAATCGTTATCATGAGATAAAGATTCAACTGTATTTCGAGATCATGAGTGTAGAACGCCTTCCGAATCGCAAAACTAGCACAAGACTCCTGGTTGCATTTTTCACGGTTATGAAAGCGTGTTTTCGTTACATTACATTCCTTCTTCAAACAGCGTAGTGACAACGGCACACAGAGGTCATTGATAGAAACTGTAATTTACGAACGTCTATATATGTCGGAGGTAAAAAAAATTGAAGGACACTTTGTACATTCCCAAGTGCGTTCCGGCGAAAGCGTGTGGCCATTCGAGTGAGTATGCACTGTCTTTTTTTCTTTTACACTCTCAGTGAGATGGCACAGGAACGGAATGTGTGCGTGTTTTCTTTTTAAATTTTTTTACCGCGAATCGCAGCGAGAGGCGAGACTAATCTCCTCCGTCTCCTCCGTTTGCATGCGTTCGTATTTAATCGCGCTTTGCGCATCGTGCAAACGCCATCTGCATTCCACCGCTTAAATAGACGGAACCTTTGTAAATTCCAAAGTGTGTTCCGCGAACGCCTGTGTCCATTGAGATGGCGTCGGTCAGAATGGAACGCGATGCGCGCCTCTCCTTTCCTTGCATGATTGGAAAGGCTGGACGCAGTGACGCTACGCAAGCAAAGCGCGAGCGCTGTAGAGTCCGACGCGACCGGCGTCCGTTTGCGCACTCCGGCGGCCACCTGGCTCCGTGCCAGGGCTCGGACGCACGGGCGGGCGGACGGAGACGGATGGACGGACGGACACGGACGGACGGATGGACGGACCATCGGATGGATGGACGTACGGAACCGACGGACACGGACGGACAGACGGACACATGGACGGACGGACGGACGGACGGACAGACACGGACGGACGAACACTGGACGGGAGGGCGGTTGGACACCGACAGACGGACAGACCTGGACGGACGGCCGGATGGATGGGTGGATGGATGGACGGACACGGACGGACAGACGGGCGTACATGGACGGACGGACGGACGTTCACGGATGGACGGTCGGTCGGATGGATGGACGGACGGACACATGGACGGACGGACGGACACATGGACGGACTGACGGACACGGACGGACACATAGACGGACGGACGAACACACGGACGGATGGACGCACGGACGTGAGCGTGAGACATTAAAAGCTTTCGCCTTAATAGTGCGAACATATTCTGAAGCAGTAGCTTTATTGAAGAAATTGAAAGGTAGAGTAATCTTTACTTGAGAGGTAATATTTCAGGACTTCATCGATGTATTGATGTTGAACGCATTGGGTGTTGTTCACTCCTTGACGTTTATATGGATAGCAGAAGTCATTGGATTTTCGTACGCACTTGTCTACTGATTCTGTGTTTTCATGAAAAAGGCGCTTCAAAATAACGCAATAATCTGTGGAGAAAATTTTCATTCGCATTAAAATCAAACACACTAATATAAAAATCACCACAAAAGATAAAAGCGTATCTTTGATGTATGTAACATCGTTGAAAGTGGCAATGAAACATTGAGCATTGTAGCGATGGTAGCAATCATAGGTCGCCCACTCACTCACTCCCTGCCTCGCTCAGACCCGGATCAAGGCGTGGGCCTGAAGCTGAGTGAGAGAGAGGTAGAGAAAAGCAAAGGAAAGGCAGGGAGGTTAACCAGGTTGCATCCAGTTTGCTACCCTACACGGGGGAAGTAGGAAAGGGGACGAAAAGAATGCAGAAGGGAAGAAGTAATGAGAGCGCAAGTAATACTCTTGCATGCATAGCAGCGTGTACCGCGCATGCCCAGAAGGTCATAAAAGTGCGAACTGTCACGGACTACGGGTGGACTACAACTATCTTAGATGAAGTACACTGCAATCAATGATCTTAAAGAAGGCTTGCAAGGAGTTGCTACAAGGTATCCAGAACTTTGAGTGCGCTTCGAGCTTATGGGGTGGGAAATCCGGTGAGGAGTGTGCGCACTGTGCTTATCAATGTCCTCAACAGGGCAATGACACGTAGGTCTTCGTCGCGGTGATCATTAGTCGAATCTTGTGTCGTCGCTCTGTGGAAGCGCAGGGGAGGTAAGGACGGCCACGCGACATCCGTCGCAGTCTTCATCCCCTCTGCGCATTTAAAGACGATAGTCTTCCTTGGGATACTTCAACGCAGAAATTTTGATCTGTTTGTGTGTCTCTATCTATCCGTCTGTCAAGCAAATCAGCCAACCGGCCAAAGTTTAACCACTTGCTGAGCCATCTTTCACTGGTATCTGCGTTCACGCTTGTGAACATTGCGATCAAAAAGCAAATATTACGCATATCGTGGCTCAAAATCAATAAAGAAGTATTAGAAGGTGTGTTCCTTTAATAGAATATTCATAGATACGTAATTCTAAACGCCGTAGTGTTCCTTAGACTGCGCTGAAAATGCGACGCGATGCACGAACGGCGACGCTATGCACGAAAAAAGCCTTCTGCTGACGATATGGTGCAGCTGCTGGCAGGTGTCCCTGGGTTCTGCACAAATTTGTTTCCCGATGCCACTGCCAGATGGCATCCATATCTCGCGTACCGCCTCCTCTATTTTATCAATGCCACGCAGATGCGGCTGATTCAACACAGGAGGCGCTGTCTGAGGCAAGGCAAAACATAGTAATACGGCCGGCAGAAGTCTATCGTCTTTCGACGGCATTTGCAGCGAAGCACGCATATACGCGCCCAATTTTTGGCTCTCCGAATGTAAGGCGTTGGCTGGTCGCGGTGGTGGCGGAGGTAGTGATGGTAGCTTGTCTGGAAAGAGAAGTCCGGTCGTCCACTGGATTATGACATCGCGGCGATGGTCCAGATTGGGCAGCACTATTTCTAGGCCTTCGTCGGTGATGGAAACGCCGTTTTCGCTTTTTGAGAATATCAGCGGCTTCTTTATATGTTGAGCCTCCCTTACCATCTGTTTTATTACGCTCCATTATTTCTTCACTGCTTGACAGCCTCTTGATGAGGCTTCATGCGATCCGTGGCAGTTGACACATTTCAAGGTAGCTTCTTGGTAGAATAATGCATTGTGGGGCTTTACACATCGGGGCCGAACCAGGGGGGTGAAACTTCCTATACCATCCATGGAACGCAATATTCGCTCGTAGCGCCGGACGAACGCCTGGTGTTTGGGGGGGGGACGGTTTTTTTGCAGGTCGATCCGTTACGCCCACGTGACCATTTCGTTGACGTCACCAAGACGTCACGATTGCCACGGCGTTTTTTTATTTTTATTTTATTTTTCATTCGCAGTCCGTTTGAAGTCGAGACAAGTCGGGTCGAAAAGTGTAAACATTCGGCTGAACCGGCTGAAGCACGGTGGGCTGAAGACATGGGATGAAGAGCAGTCTCTGGAAAAAGCCTCGGATATTAACATTCCTTCCTCGATGGAATATACGAACGTCGGCAAAAGCTCGGTCGCTGTCAGATCCGTCGTCATCCGAGGTTGGCGCGTGCTAAGAGGGGTTTGCAATTTGTTTCGCGTCCATCTTCCGTGCACACGAACACGCGGAGGTCATTTCGGTGGCAAAGTGGTGTGTGCTTCTTGTTCTGTGAACTCTCATTGCTGTGAGATAACCAGCCAGTGCCGTAATGCCACGTGTTGAGACTTCTTTTTTCGCAACGTTTACCAAACGACTGCATCCGCAGCTTCCAGTTTGTAGAGACTAGTACGTGCTGTTACATGCCGCTTGTGTAAGTTAAATATGTTGGGGTGTTCTGTGGTAAAATGGTTCAAAAGAGGTACTATGCCGTTCGTTTGCTTGCCTGTCATTAAATGTGGCAACAAGCTGTAGCTGTAGACGTGTTATTGCGTCGATGCTGCCAAACTTTCGCCCATATTCAATTAGTTTTGGCCTGAAAAAGCCAGTGCGAATGCATTGTGCGCTGTTTTGTCGAACTCCCGTCTTTATAAGCAAACTTGCGTGTGCCTTTATCACCGTGTAGATGCTTGTTTTCATGGTTATCTATTTGATCCTTTTCCCATTTAACAGTACGAGCGCACGCATTGTTTAAATCGCGAAGACAGAACGAGACAGTTTAGTTCCTGTGTACGTTTTCCCGAGTCATGTTCGCGTTATGGTGCCCGTGGCAGCCTACCCGCTTCCTCGTGGTGTTAACTGTATAATATGCCTGTGCATGACAGTTGAAACTGAGATGCAACCATACGTATATTTTTCTAACGTTGTTCGTGTTTCTTAGACACTGTGAGCTTACCGATATACAAAGCCAGGCCCACCGAGAATATTTCAGCGATAAACCTGCAAGAGACTAGCTCTGAAATGTGCTTACGGGCAGTGAACTAGGAGACACACTACAAAGCGCATGCCAGGAGGCCATGTACTGTAATGCACAAAAAAGGCTTTTGGGAATGCCAGAGTGCACCAAATTCCATCTAGTGTCACTTCTTGTATCAAGTATGTTTGTTTGCAACAGCCCTTATTGAGTCGGAGTGCTTTTTCTTGATTGAGTAGCCATATTAGGAGATGAGTATTTCAAGATGCCAACTATACAGCACTACATTTGCTGTGGCACTGTGAGAAAATCATTTTTTAGGTAGTCTGAATTGCCATATTTCACAAGGCTCCCTTTCCCCCCCTAACCATTAAACAAGCTTAGCCAAGGCAATTTTAGAGCACGGCTCCTAGGCGCCTGTTCCTGCATAACCACGCGAACGAGTGCACGCCACAGAAATTGGGCAAGCCCCACTACCGTGTACAGCAGGTGCTGGTGGCCAACGAAAACTAAGTATGTGCCAGATTAATTGGGCAAGCAAAGAAGAAGATTGGTAAATGTAGTACTGAGTGGCACTACGGACATCAACATGCCAGTGTAGACAACCTCAGATTCTACCATGGGAAACCCAATCCAGACAGAACGCTAGCCCATGAGTTTTGTCGGTTGCAGTCGCACAAACTCGAAACTGCCACTGCTGAGTGCTACGCCACACTTCTTATCGGTCTCCGTGCTCTATGTTCGCTCCCTTTCCACTCATGCCTAAGACATACGTCACGATCCCATTCTTCGGCATTCCTCTGCACTTTGCTTTACTGAAACTTGAATGGATCCCAAACAACCCCTCGAAGTCATAGACTACCACTACTGCTGTGGCGCTTGCAGAGACCACAAGTGTGCGGTAGGAGTGGCTATCTACTTGCGTACGGGTATCTCTGCAGTGCCCATTAAAATATTTGGTACCTCAGATGAAGTTGGTGAACTGTGTGCCGCACAGTTGGAGAATGGCTTGCTGGTAGTGGCTGTGTACTTCTCGCCCACTGCGCTTACGAAAGACGTCGTGCAGTGTCATCACCAGACAGTCATAATCGTCTAACCCTCTTACCCTCCCATACTAATTTTGGTCTACCCCAAGTTAAGGAGGTGGTCACGAGAGCAACCAGACATAGGCAGCTAGATAGATAGATACGTAGATAGAAACGCTCAAAGTGTCTGCAGTACGCAAAGAAATGCTTCGTATTTAAAATAAACAAGACCTTCGTACCACTTATGCGCGAGAACATGACGTTCCTCTCCATTGTGACTCATTCCACTGCTGTGACGACCTTGCGAAACGCATGCATTGACCTCGTCTTTCAGAACCAGGCATTGGTGCGCGAGTCGAACATATCTCCACTCACTTCTCCGACCACAAAGCTTCCTTCATTACAATAAAAGACTGGCACACGTGTGTTCTCTAGTGAAAAAGTTGTGAAAAAATAAATAGTGGTATGCAACTGTCCATACATACATGTCTCAAGTTGTTTGTCTAAACTTATCGCAAAATCAAAACGCCTAAACAGCTGCACTCAGAATTCGCATTAACCAGTATCGTAATTGTAGGTGATTTTTTTTGTATTGTGGCACTGGTGCCGTACATGGGTATACTGTCAATGCAGTTGTATATCGTCACTGCATGACTAATACTCAAGTGGCAGGGTAATTTTTTATATAGTTGGTGATAATGCCCAAATTTAAGAATGTTACTTTCTAGTGAAGTAATAATTTGCTCTGTGAAACCTTACGACTTTGCTGAAGGGATGGGGCAAATTGATTTGCAATACAGTTTCCAGAGAAGCCAACACATCGCAGGATCTCACCGACCAAGCACACTTGGCATCAGGACATTGGCACTGTTATCTTTTGTCACTTTTTCAATCCTCCTCATTGGAATAAGTCTGTTCGCAAATGGAATATACTGATAGCTGCTGCTGTATGACAATATTTAATATGCCAAACTATCACGACTGCAACAAAAATTGTAAAAGCATTTTTTGCAGTACTGTGAAAAAAGTTGGTAGTTTTTGCATGAGTACAAGGCATCAACTACTCCCAGAGTTGCTGTGTAGTTGCCATCCACAACGTAGTTGAATGTATAGTTGCCATGTAGGGCCATCCTGTACACTAGGTGTTGTAAAGGAACACCTGTGTTGTGTTGAATGAGCAATAAATAAATAAGGCTGGTCTGATTATTTTAATCTAAACACAATGTTTCAGAAGTTGCACAATTCACTAATCACAAGGATGTTACATACATGCAAAATATACAACGCACGACAGACAGGCATGTGTATGCTTCATGACACCTATAAAATCACTAGCCTATGATGCATAAAATACAAGGAAGCCATTCTGGAATCATCGTATCAACAAAATTGTGCTGGGCAATGCAAACAATATATCAACATATGCATATTTCGGTACTCTCAAACCTGTCAAAGCCTACAGTACTTGGTGAGCACATTATACTGCATCGTGGAGTTGAAAAAGCAAAATCTTGGTAACCTGCTGCCTTCTCAGGGCCCATGAAAGTTACTGTTAGTATTCAATTTTACAAACATTTTTCTGAGCCTCCGAGTCCCTACCCATCTTCATCACACTACAATCAATCCACACACGGCAAGAGGCAAAGTACATCGGCTTGCAGCTGGATTTACACTGTATGGCAAGTGTTTGAAAATATGCAGTAAATATGTGCGCTCATATTAGCGATTGTTTCACCAGCTATTCTGGTATGTGTTGTGCTGGTCTTTACTGAAGAGAAAGACATCCCTTATGGGCATTCAACACTAGTCTAAACGGCACGTCTAGGTGAAGGGGCACAGCACAATCTTTCGCAGAAAAAGCCAGGCAGCCGGCAGGAATTAAATATATACAATCAAGTAATTTTTACATATTACCAGCTTCCGTGCAGAATTTTACATGCAGCAATTTCATGCATTTGATTTTGAAGTGAAAAAATTTAGAAGTGACCTGCACAAGTAATTGCTCTTTACACGTGACATCTATTAAATGGTTAAAATTCGGTAGGAAATATGTAAAAAATTCCTTGAATTAGTATTTCATTTTGTGGAAGTCTCTTTGTTCAGCATAATGTTTTTTACCTTCAAGTGCGACGGTCGGGCAATCCCAAGGGTAGCGGATTGTCGAGTTGGTACTACATGGTCTTGTTTTCAGTGCAACATATTTTGAATTGGAAAAACGGCAAAACAAAAAGCTGGAAAGAATGATAGACAGGTTGCCAACATACAGCTGCTTTATTTCGTGGCAGCCGCGGCTATGTTCTTATTCCTATAGCGCAAGACGTACATGAAAAAAAAGTCACACAAAAAAAAATCGCATCTCCACGAAGTGAATCATGCCAAGTGGGCGAAGCTCTGAGTATCGTATTCGTGGAGTAACCGAACGTTACCCGAGCGTTGCCCCATATAACATAAAGAGTTGACGACAAAGCCAAGTCCTAAGGTCCATAATGTCTACGTTTGCTGGCTAGTATAAAGGGTTTGTGCTTGTAGGTGTTTGACATTGTTCCGTCACAATTTTGATCGATATTAGTGTATTGTTAAACGTTTTTTGTCATATGCTTTGACTGATGGGTGCTTAAATGCAGGTGTTTTTACAGTGTTGTGCCCTTTTATTTTGTTCTGGTTCACATAGTGGGTGCTTCCCCACTTCATGGAAGTTACGGCGGGCATATAGTGGGTACCTTGCACACCTTGCATGTGCTGTGGATGGACGGTGGGCGTGTATAGTGGGCACCTTGAATACAGCTGACTACAACGCAATGGCAGACAAGCCTTAACCGTAAAGCGCTGCGCCCCTAAAATAACAGCTTCCTGAACAAATTCACACTGACCAGAAAAGTTCACTTCTTTACAAAATAAGAGTTAGGGGGGAAAGTTAAGGGGAAAGGGAGCCTTGTGAAATATGGCAATTCAGACTACCTAAAAAATGATTTTCTCACAGTACCACAGCAAATGTAGTGCTGTATAGTTGGCATCCTGAAATACACATCTCCTAATATGGCTACTCAATCAAGAAAAAGCACTCCGACTCAACAAGGGCTGTTGCAAAGAAACATACTTGATACAAGAAGTGACACTAGATGGAATTTGGTGCACTCTGGCATTGCCAAAAAGCCTTTTTGTGCATTACAGTACATGGCCTCCTGGCATGCGCTTTGCAGTGTGTCTCCTAGTTCACTGCCCGTAAGCACATTTCAGAGCTAGTCTCTTGCAGGTCTATCGCTGAAATATTCTCGGTGGGCCTGGCTTTGTATATCGGTAAGCTCACAGTGTCTAAGAAACACGAACAACGTTAGAAAAATATACGTATGGTTGCATCTCAGTTTCAACTGTCATGCACAGGCATATTATACAGTTAACACCACGAGGAAGCAGGTAGGCTGCCACGGGCACCATAACGCGAACATGACTCGGGAAAACGTACACAGGAACTAAACTGTCTCGTTCTGTCTTCGCGATTTACACATTGCGCGCGCTCGTACTGTTAAATGGGAAAAGGATCAAATAGATATCCATGAAAACAAGCATCTACACGGTGATAAAGGCACACGCAAGTTTGCTTATAAAGATGGGAGTTCGACAAAACAGCGCACAATGCATTCGCACTGGCTTTTCAGGCCAAAACTAATTGAATATGGGCGAAAGTTTGGCAGCATCGACGCAATAACACGTCTACAGCTACAGCTTGTTGCCACATTTAATGACAGGCAAGCAAACGAACGGCATAGTACCACTTTTTGAACCATTTTACCACAGAACACCCCAACATATTTAACTTACACAAGCGGCATGTAACAGCACGTACTAGTCTCTACAAACTGGAAGCTGCGGATGCAGTCGTTTGGTAAACGTTGCGAAAAAAGATGTCTCAACACGTGGCATTACGGCACTGGCTGGTTATCTCACCGCAATGAGAGTTCACAGAACAAGAAGCACACACCACTTTGCCATCGAAATGACCTCCGCGTGTTCGTGTGCACGGAAGATGGACGCGAAACAAATTGCAAACACCTCTTAGCACGCGACAACCTCGGATGACGACGGATCAGACAGCGACCGAGCTTTTTGCCGACGTTCGTATATTCCATCAAGGAAGGAATGTTAATATCCGAGGCTTTTCCACAGACTGCTCTTTATCCCATGTTTTCAGCCCACCGTGCTTCAGCCGGTTCAGCCGAATGTTTACACTTTTCGACCCGACTTGTCTCGACTTCAAACGAACTGCGAATGAAAAACAAAATAAAATAAAAATAAAAAAAAACGCCGTGGCAATCGTGACGTCTTGGTGACGTCACCGAAATGGTCACGTGGGCGTAACGGATCGACCTGCAAAAAAACCGTCTCGTTTGGGGGGCGGTAGTAAAACATGGCGGCGCATTGCAGACACGCACTGGGGGGCGCCATCTTGAAGACGATTGAGGATCCGAGTGGGGGGGGGGGGGGCGATTTAGCGCCAAATTCAATTGGGATGCACCAGCAAGCCAAATTGAATGAGTGGAAGGTATTCAGATGGCGAGAGCGCGACCTTCTTCCTGTTGCGCAACCCGCCACATGATCAAAACGTGAATCGTTGCGTTCTAATTGATGAAAGTTTGCCCATCCACCTATTTTTGCACCACTTATTCTAAGTGAGACTTTGTTTTTCTTTACGTGTACACATAAATTAGACAAGAATAAAGAGCAGAGTTTGTTTGAATGTTCTATTGCTTAAACGTACCATTCATACAGTAAAAACACAACTTGAATATTTTACGTATTTGGTAACATACAAAAGTGCACAGCACATCTTAATATAATAATAATAACAATAATAATAACGTATGCTACGCAAAACAAACACAATGCAGGCAATCAAAAGGTAATAAAGAGAGTGCGGATAAGCTTGCACTGTTCTATTAGTTATTGTATATGTTGCTACAATTTTATTTGTGGCATGCCGTACATTGAGTTTAGCCAAAATGAAACATCGAAATGCAACGCACGATCGAAACGCATAAAACTAAAAACGCAAGTATAAACAATCGTGCGTAGCAAATGTAGTCATTAGATTAATTTCCAGATGCTATGCCGTGCATGTCATGTATAATTGAAGCTGCAAAGCAGACAATCAGAATGTAATAAAGGAATCATGCACGTGTATGCTCAATTATATTACACAGCTACTGCTGCAACCGCATCCTGATATGCCGTGCAAGTGTAGAAAAACAAAACGAGCGGCATGCAGATCGTACCTTTCGTCCGCCGGTATCCGAAAAAATTGTATGCCGGTGTGGCGTGAAGAATTTCGACACCACTCAGCCCAGCACGATTTGTGCTGACGGCGCGAATCCATTCATGTGTCTGTTTCGCTGAAGCTTGCAAGGGTTTCGCGGAAACAAACTTTACGGTGGTAAAAGCGGCCTTTGGGACACCGTACGCTGTAGCATACATGGGCGCGCCAGAAGGAACGCCCCTTTTTCGCCGTGAGAGATAGGACGACTGCGCAGTTCCCGTTTTCCACTTCGGGTGGCGCTCGTATTTTCGTAATCTCCAACTGCAACCTTTAGGTTCACTTGCGTATTAAAAACTCCGGAGTTAATAAGTAACCTGATAATAAATATAAAATGGAACAAACAGCGTTCATTTATGCTCGTACGTAGCACAGCCCCCAAACATTAGGATCGCTGCGGTCACGGGACAGAAAAACCGCGAAGTTTCATCCCCCTGGCCGAACCACCACGCCTGTGCAAAGTCCACTCTCATGACGCAGTTTCCGATACTCGTGGCATTGTAGTAGTTTCGGTGCAAACGAACGAAACACGTGTGGAAAGTGTCCTACCTTCACGTGGGATGGCAAATTATCGCCTCTGAAGATAATCTTCACGCAGCGCGACTTACCCAAGCTTGATACTTGGACGATGTTGGTGTGGTCATTTGCTTCCTTGATGAGCATAGGAAGATCGACACAAGGAATGGTGACGTCATAATCGTAGATTACACCTACCACAATATCCTTGTTCAGTGAAATAGGAGCTTTTACCTCGATACCATGCAGGTCTGTGATGCAGGTCAGAGACACAGGGGTGGCTCGTGTATTGCGTTAACGGCCAAGACATTCTTGCGGGGGTTGTTTTCTCGAGATGGTCTGCCGATTCAGTTGCCTATGGTTGGCCGATGGCGTGACTGGCACAAATATGACGGTACAGTTGTTCGAAGTCACCTTCTGCTTCCTAGTAGATGTGGTTGCAGATGGTGAAGCAACGAACGATCTTCGTTTTGGTTTACGACTGTAAACTGGGGTGAAGTCATCGCCGGAATCGGTCAGCTCGCCGAATACAGTTCGGTGGCCTCACTGTTGGCGTCGCCGAGTTCACTGTTCCGTTTCCTCGAAGTGGCCGCCGACGGCGACGGCATGCCTGGAGGGTGCGCAGGCGAGTCTACTTCCAGCGTGGCCAGCTTAGTGAGTCTGGGTGTGTAATGTATGGGGGGTGCTGTCATCCTCGGTGAAGTAGTTTTTCGCCTCATGGCACAGGCGCGTCTCGCGGATTAGCCACAGTTAGCTTTAACAGCCACCGAGTGTGAGGTGGCGCTGCGCTCGCGCTGGTTAGGGTTAGCATGGAGGCGCCAGCAGCGCCGCCTTGCAGGAGAAGTTGGGACGGCCCGCGGGAAAGTGTAGCGAGCCGTTGTGGGGTTTGGCAGCGGGCATAGACGAACGCCTCCTGCGGTGGGTATATGGGGGACGACACCGCGAGTGGTCCCCTTGGATCCCCCCGTGGTGAGTCGGATGTCGGCGACCCTGGCTTCGCGGTAACTTGCGTTTGCTATGTTGTTTGCTTGTGTTTTGTATTGGCAAACTGTGTAAAATTATTTAGTGTGTTACTAGAGACGTATCAGATTCAGCGGGTGATATCGTTGTTGTGAAAGCAGGTTAATAAATGTACACGTGTTTGGTTTGTTCGAGCGTGTCTGCTGCGCCCATTTGTTCAGAGAGTGGCATTCTTATCACAGACCCCACAAATGTCATGATTGTGCAGAAACCACAGATATCGAAAACAACGCAGAACGCTTTTATACGCAAGACTCAGAAGAAAGGATCTGGCATGCACCTTGTGGTCCTGTTTCGCCGCGCGTACTCTAGTCATTTTCGCGCTGCATGCAGGATACGGCAATCCCCTCCTCGGGAGAGGACACTGTCCTGATTCTCTACTGCAAGAAGACGGTGTAGTAGAAGCATGGGGCACGTCAATCTCAACAACAGCACTTCATTCTCACGGTAGAAGGGCCAGAGTGGGAGCTAGATGATTGTGCGTAGTTGACGCTTGCCACGTGTTCTTTGAACACGAAGAAAGGACACACAAACAAAAACACACGTAGTACACAACACGAGCGCGAACAACATTTTATTTGATGGAAAAATGACATGTATACAGGGTGAGCGGTAGCATGTGCAAATCACACGGCAGGACAATAACCGTCGGCATCACGCGATCAATTCTGTACATGTCTTATAACTAAATGTCTATTTAAAAATCACAATTCATCGCGAGGCAAATCTATCGATGGCGCACTAACACACAAATCTTCGCCAATGTTGCGCATCGTGAAGACTTCATTCATCTCTCTTTCACTTGCATCTCTAGACCACAATACAACTGGCGCTTTCGATATCTGGCTGACTTTGGCACCTGCTGCAACGAGTAGCTAGGTTACCTGGATAACACATGGGCTTATTGTTATTATTATGCTCGCATAAGCGCTTCTTAATGCAGGTACCAGTTTGTCCAAAATACCGTTTTCCGCATGATAAAGGAACAGAATATACTGCATCTTTTGCACAAGGTACAAACATGTTTACATGTTTAACACAACATGAATGATTTTAGGGGCGAAGCTCCTAAGGGTGTGGGCCTGTCCCTCCTCTGTAGTTGTAGTAGTAGTAGTAGTAGTAGTAGTAGTAGTAGTAGTAGTAGGTAGGTAGGTAGGTAGATAGCCACGTGTAGTGGAATGTACCCACTCCACGTTATAAAGATGACGATGACGCAGTATAGTGGAATGTACCCACTACACGTGATAACGATGAAGTATAAGCGCGTTGCAGTATAGTGGAATGTACCCACTACACGTGATAACGATGAAGTATAAGCGCATTCCAGTATAGTGGAATGTACCCACTAAACGTGATAACGATGATGATGACGCTGATGAACATGGTGTATAAGCGCGTTCCAGACCACACATTCTCTTTCTGCCATGGATGAAAACGATCTAGCTTCACCCACTCATCATCATTCACTTCGTGGATATGGCGTGATTTTTTTGCTTTGATTGTAGCGTTAACTTGGTGACAGAGCGAAATTAGTTTGTTAGGCACCGTGAAGGTTATGAGGATACCGCACCTACTTGCGATTTTTTTTCACTCCATGCGAAACATGGTGGACGTAGGGCAGAACTATACGTCTCTCCCTTTACTTCGATTTTAGTCCTAAGCCTGTTATGTCTCTACTACTGAGGCTGTTTAAGAGCCTGTCTGCCAGGGAGGTGATCAGGACATCAGGTTAACCGCCTTCCTTGGGTTTGTCTATTTGTCTCATCCCACTTCGCTCTACCACGTGGCCACACTACTTTTGGAGGCTGTTCAACATGCACGCATACGCAACAGTTATTTCCTCAAGTACTAGGTCCCGAGCTACAGTTCAACAAACTTTTATATCCCCTTACAGCGTATTCCGAGCACGTATATCCCTCACCGTCTAAGATCATGATCTAAACATTTTATGCCCTGAACTCGTCGGTAATTCGTAAGCAAAATCTAGGCCGCGAAATGTCATCTTAAAGGCTCCTCACCGGGTTTGACAATTTTGAGCTGATGAGCGCAATGCATACACTGGGCGTTCACGATCACGTCTCCCAAAATCTGCAACCGCTCGCGCCACGGAAAAGGGTCGATTTAAGAGCTCAATGCTGCTTGCCCTTCTCGCGGGCGCGCGCGCCCAGAAAATGAGGGGATGACGTACATGGTGGAATAGGCTTACGTAGTTGGTGGAGCTGTGACGTCGCTCCTCTGCGTAGACGACTGTGCTCGGACGCCGCCAACAGTAGCACGTGACACTGCTACAATTATTTGACACATGTAGTTTGTGTAATTTGTTCCTCGAATAGATGAATACAACTTGAGATCAATAAAAGAACACACAAACAGAATGTGCCCGCTTTCTTTTTTAATATTTACTGCGAATCGCAGCAAGATGCGAGACTAATCTAGCTCCGTTTCTCATGCATTCGTGTTCTCGCGCTTTGCGCATCGTGCAGACGCCATCCTTACAACGAAACTACTTTTCTACCGCGTTCCAGCGCACATTAGGTTCATTTATCCTCCCGCGTCTAACTAAATGTTCAGGCGGCACACCGCTAGTCTCGCGTCCGTGCAAATATCGCTGAGTTCATGCTCAGTAATAGGTTGAAAGCCAAGTGCTCGGCGAGGTTTCGGCATAACTTGCAGAGACCAAGCACAGAGAACGCTGCCGCAACAACGCTCGCGTGTCGAAGACTCGGACTGGTTCCGGCACGTCATGCGCTCTTGACATTTTCTGCGCATGAAGTGTTTATGTGTATGTATCATGTGACCCTCCCGCTCGCGTTCCGAAGAGGGCAGGGAAGGGATTTGGATTGCGAAGGCTACACCGGGCGCGCGGGAAGCATTTCAAGCTCGCCTGCTCTCATCATGTTTTCACGCCGTCTCAAAACATTCTAAGGACCGATTAGAAAAAATTCTTGTGGCATAATGCTCTTGATTGGGCGCGCAACAACTTCCAGTCTCTAACTACAATTCGTTATGTCATCTGGTGAGGGGCCCTTTGAAGAAGCAACGATGTCTTCGGCGCTTATGTTGCCACTCTTTGGTATCGAGAAACATCATAAAAAATCTTCAAAGTAAGCGAAAGATGCCGCAGTGTTGCACCCTTGCATACGGGATTGGAGATCCTGGTTTCTTTTCGCCATGTAGAAATTCAACAAGACCGGCGCCAAGCATGATCCAATCTTCGATCAGATGCTTCTAGGAACCTAGACGGATCCATCAAAACCACGTACAGCGACTGGAGGTACATGTGTAGCAAATCCAGAAACCCGCTAACATTACTCGCACACTCATCTTGAAACAGAGTAGAACTGTAAACGTCAATGCATTCCTGCACCTTTACAATGGCCTCAGTTTGTGGAATGTGGTAATGCATGTCCTCGACGTCTATAGACATGCAAATGACCGGCTGTCCCTTCTTCAGGCATTCGATGACACCACTTTAGTTGCTCACAACAAAAGGGTCTTCCACCGGGAGTAGTTCCAACATGCTTTTGAGATATCAAGCTAAAATGTTCTACCATGTGCCTTTATCTTCGACGATCATCCGGAAAGGGTTGCCGTTTTTTAGATTTTGGTAGTAAAGAAAGGTCTCAAATCCAGCCCACTGCAACCGTTAAGGTCCTTTTCCAGTCTCTCTATACCCAGTCGCTCACATAGGTTAACAGTATTTTTGTGAACGTTCTTCGGCGCTCTACAGTTGACATCCGCTAGCGAGAGGGTCTTTTCAACCAATTCTTAGTCTTGTCCAAGTGCTGGGGCTGAGGACTACAAATCTTCCCTTCTCGTCCGACAGTTCTAAAGTCAGTTTCTGGTCTGTGAGTAACTTTACCACGTTCTTCACATTCTCGGTTCTGCGTCTGGGCATTGAGTGCCTCTTCCCACAGTTGATGCCCTCTGGAATGTGAAGCATTTAGCATTACAGTGAAGTGTTTAGATTTAAAGTCGCGAAAGTGAAGCCTTTAGCTTTAAAATCGTGAAGCAGACGATATCGTCTGCAATTTAGCGCAGCCATAGTAACTTTTCTACCCACTGAACGAACCAATCAAGCCAGCGTCGACATTACCTACATCGTTATTTTGTTAGGTGTTTTGTTTTTGGGTATTGACTGAGCGCCGAACAGTGGGTCGCGATGTTGGATTTTATTACTGATCGTCCCCATAATTGGAGGGTGGCTTGCGACTTGCTGCCGGTGGCATGACGGGAGCTATGACAGACGCTGACAGAGCGCCATTACCGCCTAGGCTCCAATAGAAGGCCGTCGCCGGAGAAGGAAAGTGGTGGCAGCGCGATCCCGAGGCGGGGAATTGCAGCGCAGTCAGGTAAGCTTGCGTTTCACTCGGGTGGTTTAGACGTTTCAGCTATGCACGTGCTTATTGCACGAAAACAGGCGGAGATGCGTTTGATTTGGCGACGCCCGCATCAATACAGTTGTGCACGTCGGCGCAGTGTTGGACTTCGGCGGCCCCTTGTCTCCGTGGCCCGCGGCATCGAGAGGCGCTAACGATAGTGAAGATATAAGACGCTGTACAGCATTTCAAGTATTAATAATGCCCCTTCTGTTTCTTGTCTTTTTTGTTTTGGTGGTAGTTCAGTGCCCAGTGTATTTAAAGTAATGTGCCAACTAGCCCTACAGCGAGTTGTGCTATTTATTATGGCTCCGATGCGCGAACTATGATCCTGAACTGCCATGGTCATTAAGATGGTGTTATATGTTTTTATAAGGATGGGTACGGACAACTGTAAAAAAATTGCAATCGCGTAAATATACAGACGCACATGCAATAAGAGTTAAGTTGAACACCTCATGTAACGCACAATCAATTAAATCTGAAAGATATGGTCTAGAGGCGAATCTCAATCCACAGAAGTAATGCATCCCCGAAGGTGCTACCGACGGAAGGTACTTCTACGTTGCTTACAAAACGCGGATAAGAAGTGTACAATGGCCACAGAAAAAGAAAATGGATTGCATTTCACGCAGATGTTGTTATTGTGCACTGGCAGCACTACGAAATGTACAAACTGCATGCAAAGAGAGGTCTTTTTTCTTGCATGTCCTTGTTTGAAAACTAGCTGGCAAATTAATAGGTATACTTTGTTGTTCGCAGCAGTGAATGACGAGACAAAGATGTAAACAATGAGACAACTTGACTGCTTTTTATTATTGCATGGACTGTCCATAATATTTTTGCACAACAGCTATAAAAACACGATGAGTTCAGCAAAGCATTTGGACAATCATTACAGAAGAAGGTGAATTGCCTCACAGCACATTCTGAAATATTACGCATTACTCTTGCACTAAAACGTTTTAGTGCACAAGAGAAACCCGGAGAGAAAGGAATGACACAGCCACAGCACTGTGTCCGTGTCACCGCTTTCTGAACAGGTTTGTTTTGCGCACTCTAAATATGCACATAGATTTCCAACACGCGCAAGCTTGTGCTCTTGCATGTACGAATGGCCACTAAATGAATAGAGCTTTTGAGCAGCACCTGCGAGATTCGTACAGCCATCATATGTAATGGCAAGTCTTTCACTGGGGTCGCATTGTTAATAAAGTGCTGAAAACAACGCTCTTGAATGAAATTCGAGGTTGCATGCACTGGTACGAAATAACGCAGGAGAAGATGAGCATGCTTTTGCCAAATTACCTGCTGCAATTAGCATGATCTCAACGAAACGACACAACGAAGCTTTTGTCAATAATACAATTTCTGGAAGAATACACGTAGAGGTGATAGGTATTAGATGAAACACAAGGCAATCAGCTACCTTCCCTTGCACAGGGAAGCAGCTTTCGTTAGTGTACAATTCCTGCTGAACACAAGTACAGGTGATAGACACAGGATCGAACACAATGCAAATGGCTACTATGACATGAGAAAAAAACAGAATCATGTGTTTCATGTTTATGCACAAATCTCGCAGGAATATAAGCCTGTCACACGCAGGGGTGCCCAGCTGTGAAGCGCTGCAGAAGGTGCTTTCGCCTGGTACGTGCCTACTTTTGCCGGATCGTCGCTATTGCTGTAAAGGTCCGCATCTTCTCACTCGAGATCAGTGCTAGGGATGTTGTCTGGCTCGGACAGCTGCTGCCGAACACCGAGGTTGTGAAGCGCCACGCACACTGGGACGATCTTTGACGTGGAGAGTGGGCGATAGTAGTGCTCTGTACCTCTGCAGGCGCCGAATGCGGACATTGAAAACTCCAATGCACCGTTCCACGACACACCACAGTGATCGGTGGGTGCGGTTGAATCGGGCAGCAGGGGATTCCGCAGGATGTGCTCCAGGGATGGGGACAAGCAGCCAAGTTTGCAGAGGTTGTGCACTGTGTCCTGCGCAGGGCAGTGTTCCAATTAGCATAATATAAATATATAGTTGAATATGTATCGTCTCATTGATATGTACTGCTTTTCCTCTTTTCTACAGATAGACACCTTCGCAAAATTGGATGTCTGGTTGGGTTAGCTAATTACGGCTTTCGAAAGGCTTTCGAATGACGGCTTTCGAAAAAAAAAGCTTTATTTCGAAATGGTTTGTAATCAGCTCGATTACTTCGTTAGGGGAAAGGCCAATGAAGATGCTGAAGTGCAACCTTCAACTTCTTTCATAGGCCAGGAGGGGCGAGTGAGAGAAGGCGAGTCTTTCTTGGTGATGAGGCTGTAGTGCGTTCATTTGTTTGCATAGGGCTGGTGTTTGGGGGGTGGCCGCAGACGGGCAGTGGACTCAAGGCTTGGTTTCCCTTGGTTTTGTTGCGCTTATGCTGTAAATTTAGAGTGACAGCATATTTCTTTTGCAATGGTTCGGATTGTTTTTAGTGATTTTAAGAACCATGACTAAAGAACCTTTTGAGTTAAGTCAGTTCAATTATATGATTTCTGTATAGCACTAGGCTCTGCTTGCTTATTTGTGTTCATATTTTCACAGAAGTTGTTTTATATACGTATGATTTGTTTATATGAATGCACTTTTACAGCAATTCAATTCCATCCATTCTTTTAATTAACATAGCCTCTGAGTGTAGCATTTCTTTTCTGTAGCATGACATGATTACTACTTACTATTCCACCACTTTCTAATAAAGGATCACACAATGTCTTCATGGAAGTTTCTTTCATGCTTGACTTCTATTGCACTAGCAGTCTTTCCCATGACCACAGAAAGACAAGTTGCAATTACACAGTGAGAGCGAGATGAATTATTGTGTGCTGCCCGGGGTCTCAGTACGATTGCTTTTGTAAGATGTGTGCGTGAGAGTATTTTCAATCAAGAGAACACCTGCGCTTACATAGAAAATAGTGTGCAACTTAGGTATGCTGTCAGTACTAACATATGGGCAGAAATTCAGAGGACAACATACAAACTTGAAAAGTTAGGAGCCACGCAGAAAGTAATGAAATAACTATGACTAATGTCTTTACTACATTAACGCACCACACAAGCATTATCAAGCTTGCATACACAGAAACTATTCACCACGCTGGCCACGGCGTCCACTGCCCAAGCACCGGCTCAAGGTAGATGCCCTCCACACAGAGATGTATACAAACCCAAGGTACGAGGGCAGTGATCCGCAACGTTGGTCAGATACCTGCAAAGTGTTGTGTGCATTGGAAGAAAGTCGGAAACAGAAATAAAACCAGGTACGTGCACTACAATCGTAATTCAGTGATGCAACGAACTTATTTCTCTACATTTGATTTTGAAGCGCACCTTCCGACAGCTTTATCTCTCATTTCATATGTGGCAGTTACTGCTTCTCTGCATGTCTCTGTTGTGAAATTGGGGCGCAGCCACTACATCTAGTTTCCATTCATGGATTACATATCTTCAATACAAGGCATGTTCAGTGATCAGATATAAAGCATAATGAACCTTTTTTTGTCATCAAGTCACCTCTGTCGAAGCTAAATAGTGATATAAACTTCATTTACTGCGACTACAGCGTTCTGTTCTATCACTGAAGTTCGAGCCAAGGAAAATGTCGCAAAAAATGGGACATTGACCATAAGTTGTCTTTCAAGCTCCTCCTTTGCATTCTACTAACGGCATGCACAACAGTAAACAAGATAAAATTTGTCCTCACCGCTATGACGTTTAGGGTGTAAAAGTCGTTTCTGCAAAAACAGGCAGCCTTGTTGCCGCCGACCACCGCCACGCAGCCTTGATATCGCGAATCCGTGTGAACAAAGCCTTCCTTCGCCGCGGCCGGTTCCTCCGCACTGGCAGAGAAGGTGATCCACATATCGCCGACGCGCTCGACGATCGCTTCCCCGACAGCATCAATCGTGCGACTCGCACTGGACTGGCTCGTTGCCACGTCCTCGTCACTTGCGATCGCGCTGAGTTAAATGCCGATGGCGAAGAAGCGAAGGGTGCAAAACACTTGCAGCTCAATGGTCGGGGCTGTTCTCGTGCCCGTACGCCGCCTCTCCAGGTCCTGGCGAGGCTCCCCCCCCAACAGTCATCGCACCATGTCCGTCGTCAGCCGGCACCGTAGTCGAAACAATACATCGGGCATTGCAAAAGTATCGCGGTTCACGCGGAATTCTTTTTCTTCCTGCAGCTCCACCCACCACACGACGAAGGACAGCGCCGTTTTTTTTTTCGCATATCAAGTGTTCTCTTGCGGCGAGAACCACAACTCCGAACAAGTCAAATTAAGTAACAAGCTTTCAAGTTTACAAATAAATTTACGTACACTACTTTGCGATATTATTGACCGAAACATGCTAGCAAAGTAATCTGCGGAATGTCATCTATTGAAACGTATGGGAGGCGAAACATCGAACGAGCAACTGAATTTACAATAATAATGCGGTCAATTTTGAGTATTTCGTCGGTCTCACATTTTAAGCAGCAACTTTGGCGGGATGCAACGTCACGCAACGTCATATTGACGCTACAAAGAGTGAGTACTTGTGACACAAAGAGCATCACCTGGTCAATTAAAATCATCTTCCAGACTTAGCCGCTCTTTGTCAAGCGAGCAGTAGTTTTCAACAAACCGCAACTTGACCGTACCCGCAGCTTAGTACCATATTTAAGTTTCGTTCCTCAGCCCAAACCTTTGTTTATACATGCTTGAGCACGGCGAAGCGCTACTTCGGAAAAAAAAATAACTTTTTTTATCACGTTACGTCATCGCGAATTCCGGTGTCGTAATGCTATTGCAGCGCCACAAGAGGAACGACCTCGCGCGACCAATGAAATCAGGCAACATGGCGGAACTTGACCACATGCCGGAATTTGACAATGTCCAGAATCGCCCCCCCCCCCCCCCACCAACGGACGCGCGCTGTTGTTACTTTATCTGTTCGAACGCGCCTTGCATGGAAGCCGAGAAGCGTCCCCACCTAAAGCGTATCTATCTTACACCGTGCTTCTAACTCAGTGTCAACAAAAACTTACCGAGAACCAAACGCTGACTTACTAGCAGGCGACGCTCTGAAGACCAAGAGTTAACGAAGAAATGAGGAGGGAGCGGCTTCGGAGGAGGTTGGCTTGTGGACGTTAGGCGTACTTCCTCCTAAGAGTTTACTAAAAGCGTTTTTACCTTGGAAGATGAAGACGTGCGTTTGTCGAATGGTCACTTTGTGTGTGGAAGGCTCTAGCAGACTCTTAGTTTTTGTATCTAGTTTTCCAGGCACAAGTTCACCCATAATAAACAAGTTGTAGAGGCCAGTTCTTAGGCGCCGACTCCTGCTTTGAGCGGCGTCGGCATTGTCGTGACCGGCAGATTGAACGAGGACGAAAAAGAGCAAACACGGAGTGCAGCACAGGATGAAAGACAGCGATAGCGAGAAGGGCGCGAAGAGGAAGGAACGACAGCAGCGAGTCGACAGGCTCCGCCAAGGCCACCCGCTGCGCCAGCAAAGTGCGCGCTGCCGTGTAGTAGCCGATTGCGTAATCACTAAAGTATACAGTGAGGTTGTCCACCGATACCATATAAGTAAATAAACCGCTGCACAAATGGAGGCATGTCTGCAGCCGCAGTTGTGGAACGCGCCCTCGCACTGCCGTTCGCAGTTTGCCGATTAGCGAGCCAGTCGCGCCTCAAGTTATCGCAGAATCAAAACACGTGAACATCAGCGCTCAGAATTCGCATTAGGGATGTCGTGATCTTCGGGGAATTTTTTAGGGGCGAAGCTCCTTAGGCCCTCACGAAAACCGTTGTCGTCGAGGCTCGCCGTAGTCCCTATCGAAGCGTAGGTCCGACCCCACTTAGTGTGCAGATCAATCAAGTATTCGACAGCAGAATAAAAAGCTCTTAACCAGAACAAAGTAAAAGGCCACAACGCTTAAGCACCCATCAACGAAAGCATGTGACCGAACCAAAGGTTCACAAGAAGAAAGTAAAACACTTTAAACCAGAACAAAATATAAGGCCGCAATAACATAAAAATATTAAGCACCCTATTCATCAAACCATATGACAAAAAAGGTTTAACAATACACTAACATCAATCATATTTGTGACAGAACAATATAAAACATTTAGATACGCGAACCCTTTATACTAGTCCGCCATTTCCACGTAGGTATTATGGACATGGACCTTGCTTCGCCCCATCATCAGCATTTATTTCGTGGATCTCCAGCAATTTTTGTCACCTGGTTGAGCTTGCCGTAGTCGATGTTGAAGCGCAAACTGCTGTCTTTCTTTTAAATGCGAATGCATTTAATAGTCGGGCTATGTCACGCATCCGGCGTTGTCCAGCGTTGTCCGCGGAGGAGGAGGATAGGTTGAGGAGGTAAGCGCCGGCAGGTGTTAGATGTGAAGCATCTTATGGTGAAGCTTAATCCGGTGGTGGTGGTGTGCGGCGTGACCACCCTTACTGCGCATGCGCAAACACTTTAAAAAAATAAAAATAAAAAACCTCCTCTCTCCCCTATAGGCATCCCTCCCCCGCCGCAACCACACCCTCACTGCGCATGCGCCTCCCTCCTCTCTCCCCTGCTACACTCCCCCCTCTCTCCTCTGAGGCATCCCCTGCCCGCGGCGTCCACACTCCCATTGCGCATGCGTGTCCCACCTCTTCTCCTCTCCTACGCTCCCCCTCTCTCCTCTAGGCATCTCTGCCCGCAGCGTCCACACTCCCACTGCGCATGCGCGCCCCCCCCTCTCGCCTCGCGACGCCGACACAGGCAGCGTCTGCTAGCGCGTTTCTTGGCTTGAAAAAACCGACTGCTCGCGCTGCACAACCGTTCACTGCCCACCCCCTATATATGGCAATGGATCTTGACCTCCAAGGTGGTGCCGGTGGGAGATTTCTCCTGTGCGTTGTTGAGCCAATAAAAATTCGCAGCGTGCGCGTTAACTAAAAGCGGACTGCGACTCTCTGTGTCCAGTCGGAGTCTTCTGTCTCTCATTGCACATTAGCAGCGATTGGCATGTTCCAGTAGGAAACACCGCTCCATCGCTGCGTGCTTTACGCATTCCCAGTTTTCTCTCCTGCGCAACGCCGCTTTCTCTCCTGTCAACGCCGCCGCCGGTGTAAGCGTTAGCGCCCGCTGCTTCACATCTACACATGGTTTCCTTTAGCGGAAGATGGTGTAATTTTTTATCTCTCCGCTCTCACTCCCTCTCCCATAGCAACAGCTGCGGGCGCGCGCGCTTATCCTCGCCCCTAGCAACCGGAGCAGGTCGTGCGGGCGGAGTAGCGGAGAGTGACTGGAGAGGAGGAGCGCGCTCTGGTGTGTGAGGGCGCTCGCATCGCGGAAGCTCGGCGGGAGCTCCCGCGTGTGTGGAGAGTAGCAGAGGGTAGGTGCAGTGCTTTTGCCGCTCCTTCTCTCGCCGTTCGCTCTCTCTCCTCCCTGCGCCCCACACTCCCGTCCGCTCGCTCGCACGTATATATAAATGGAGTGAAGCGCGCGCGAAATGCATTCGCATTTCCTCACGATTCCCTTCGGGGAGGTGGGGGCATTTTTTTTTACGTATCCGCCATGGTGGTCTAGTCGTTATGGTGTTTGACTGTTGACGCGCAGGCCACGAGATCGAGTCCCACCGCGGCGGACGCATTCTCGATACATGTAGAAATGCTTCAAACCCATGTACTTAGGTTCAGGTGCTGGTTAAAGGGACACTAAAGGCAAATGACAATTTACGTCAGAGTTGAAGACCAATGTCTGAGAAAGTCTAAAACGTCAGTATTATCATTAGAGCGCTATTAATCGAGAAATTAAGCTAAATTAAGCTAATTTTGAAATGATACCAATGACGTGCAAAGGTCCGAGTACAATTATTCACTAGTGATCAAACCAGTAGGAATAAAAAAAAACCTTCCGTGCATTACAACATGCCATAAAATGCTGCTTGTTCGTTTATGTTTGATTCCTGGGAAAAAGAACCGCTTGGCATTACCATAGACAAGGGGGCGAGCGATTGAAAAAGTCCGTTTTCACCTGGTTAGGCTGGATAGGTTGTGCCATCTAGCGGGACGCAGAGACCGGCCAACACAAACATCCATTGCGGCAAGCTTCAATGGCCGTTGTTGCTGCTATGGCTCCCGCTACTTTCGCTGTGCTGTTACTATAGTGCCGGGGGCCGCGCAGTAAAGGTGGGCAAGGTTGGGCATGAAACTGTGACGTCAAATATCGGCTTTCAGGCGTGTGATTTGAAGTGCGCTCACGCGGTGCAGACCACTAAAACGGGATTTCTTTTCAAAATAAGCACTTCCTTGGCACAAAATAGCACTACGAGGTTCCCGGACCACTACTTCAGCAATCAAGGTCGACATAATATTTGCATTTTGTTGTGTTTTCACGTGTTCTGTGTGCGTGTGTGTGTGTGCGCGCGCACACGGTGACGCCTCGACAGGCTCGACAGACGATGAACACGAAGCAGCGCGCATCTGGACCTTGGCCTCGGAACGAAAGAGCTGGCTGGAGCCACCGATTCGCCGAACGTTCTCTTGGTGTGGTGTGCAGCTTACCATGGAAGTTGATACTGGGTCGCCCGTTTGTGTCATTCCACGTCAACTGTACGAGAAGCACCGCGACCATTGGCCGAAACCGAGACAATCCACGGTGAAATTATCCTGCTACACAGGACGACTGCCAGTGTTTGGGGAGCTTTCGCTCAGAGTTTCCCATAAAGGAGCGACGGTGGATTGCGCGCTGACCGTGTTAGACTGTGCGGGACCAAGCCTCTGCGGTCGTGATTTAATTCAGCTGCTGAACGACGCTGGTGCTCCGGTGGTCCGCGTTACAGAAGACTCGGGGCCTACAGAACAAACGGGCAAGTCCAGTGTGAACAGCTTATTCAACGACTACCACGACGTGTTTTCCGAGGAACTGGGACTCGTCACGGGCCCTCCGGTCAGTCTTCACCTTAAGGATGGCGCCCTACCAAATTTCTGTAAGTCCAGACCCCTTCCATATGCGCTACGCGACCGCGTGTCACTTGAACTAGATCGGTTGGGCGTGTTATCGCCGGTGGCGCACTCGGAATGGGCGTCGCCCATAGTCGTAGTCCTTAAGAAAGACGGCGCAGTGAGAATATGCGGTGATTTCAAGGCCACAGTAAATCCCGCAAGCGCCACTGAACAATACCCCTTGCCCATCATTCAGGATATATTTGCGCAACTACACGATGGGGATTGTTTCAGCACCCTTGACTTACGGGACGCACACAATCAAGTGGCACTCGACGATTCCGCGAAGAAAATTTGCGTCATTAACACGCCAAAAGGGCTCTTTTGCTATAACCGACTGCCTTTCGGGATAGCCTCTGCACCCGCGATATTCCAAAGAAAAATGGATGAGGTGCTGGCTGGTCTTGTGGGAGCGCAAGCTTATCTTGACGACGTGCTCATTTCTGAAAAATCAAACGACAGTGGTGAAAGGCTGAAAAACGTTTTGGAGCGTTTTCGAGAGAGAGGCCTAAAGTTGAGATACGATAAGTGCAAGCTGCGCAGCCCAGCAGTTACCTATCTCGGGCAGCGCATCGATCGCGATGGGCTTCATCCGACAGAGAAAAACCTCGACGCTATCATGCAGGCGCAGAGCCCCGTAATGTCAGCGAACTGCGTTTTTTCTTTTTTTGGAATGATTACGTTTTACGCGAGGTTTCTGCCGAACATGTCTACTACGCTTTTTCCTTTGTATCAGCTGTTGGAAAAGAACGCGCGCTGGCACTGGGAACAGCCTCAAGAGCTCGCGTTTAAGGTTGCGAAGCAAAGCCTCAAAGCAGCCAAAGTTCTCGTCCATTTCGACCCTTCGAAGGAACTAAAACTTGAGTGCGACGCGTCTCTATACGGTGTGGGCGCTGTCTTGTTTCACACGATCGGTAACGCTCACAGGCCGATCGGGTTTCGCTCGCGAACGTTAACGCAGGCGGAGCGCAACTATTCCCAGCTCGAGCGAGAGGCACTGGTATAGACGTCAGACTCTGCCCAGGCGGCGCTGCGAAAAACGCCGCCACCAGCGCTCTCATCGCCGCCCTGGCCATAACTGGGTAGTGCAGAGAGAGCCGTCCGCAAGCGAATGTGCGTAGGCCACTATAAAATCCCCCCTCTTTCACTCGTGTTGAGGGCTGTTTCCTGAAAATCAAGGACCTGGAAAGCTTCTTCTGTCAATCCACCCTCGCTTCAGAACAGTAGGAAGCTCATCAAAGTGAACTGCGGCTACAATGCAAAAGATGTTTCAGTTATTTCGGCGTGCTGCACTCGCAAGCGCAAGCGAGCATCGCATGACATCGAGTTCGAGGCACTCCGACGTGCGTTCTGTAACCCCTAATTGCGTTAAATTTAGGCATATACATACTGTCAAAGCGATGAACTACGTACACGAGCAATGTTTCTTACGATCAGTGGTACAAAGCTCGCTTTATCAGGCACAAATGGTCCCGGCGATTTTCGCCTTTGCAGTTGCATTCTCCATCCATCTCTCGCTTCCTGTGCGTTGAACTGTTTTATTACGCATCCTCGAATGTACTGTTGACGGTTGTCTTCCGTTTGTATATATATACCGCAAATGGTGATACGTGCGTGTCCACTTTTTCGGTGTACAACGAAAGGCAAAACCGTGGCCTCCGAGATAGCTCCGGCAATCGCGAAGACCACGGGCAAGAAAAACCTGACGGTGGTCACAACGTACATTTTGTGATTTACTTGTGTGACGCACGTGTTAGCATTTGCTAGTTAAAGCCGGAACTTTGAACCTTCAATGCGTACGTGCGCGATGATGTGTGATGACGACCACTTAAGATTATGGGTGGTCGCGGAGTGCGCGATGTTTATCGCGCGCTTCACCAGTCTGCATTATATCTGCACGGCGCGCACCGCGGTCTGAGGCTCTGCTGAGCTTCACAGTCAAGGTTACCACGGTTCTACGTCAAGGCTACTCAAAAAACTAACATGAGACGCACATTATCACACTTTCTCATGCGACCGGCTGTGGAGAACGCGAGTAATTCGCTTACCTAACACGTTCGCAACGGCCCGTATCCAGAGCTCTCGCCGTTCTGCTTCGCGCAACAGCTATGGAAATCGGTAAAACTGAAGTCCTTTACGTCCGTGGCAATTCACAACGCAACAGTAGCGCCGACTGAAGCCTTTCTGGCCTTTCTTCGTAGCGCGCGGAGCTGTTGCGTCTGCTCTGTTTTCGCCGTCGTTCTGGCACGCACTTCATGGCGGTTCGGTTGCGCGTCCGACTAGCGGAGAGAAATTCGTAGCTCTTTTTCTGAGTGTTCAATGCGCCAACACACCAAATATTTAGGTTATTCGTTGTTTCCAACTCGCTAGTTGCACCTGGTTGCACAGCAAACTGTGCAAGGGGAGCCGGACTTTGTACTACCCAAAACTGCACCGACAGGTGGCGCTACGTGTCTGCAAAACTCCAGAGTCTGACGTCTATTTGGCGTAACTAAATTCCGTGACTACCTTCTAGGTCGGGAATTTACCTTGGTGACAGACCACCAGCCGTTACTGGGCCTGTTGAGGTCAGACAGGCAGACGCCCACAATGGCTGCTGCCAGGATACAACGGTGGGCGCTTCAGCTGGGGGCCTACCAGTACCGGCTGCAGTACGCCCCAGGACGACAGATGCTGAACGCGGATGCCCTAAGTCGACTGCCGCTGCAAACTACGGAAACTGACGACGACGGTGAGCCACCCGAATATGTACTCTCGCTAAACCAGCTGGACAATGGTGTCGTGACAACACGTGAGCTGAAGGCTTTCACCGCGTCAGATCGTGTCCTCGCAGAAGTCAAACGGTTCATACTAGATGGGTGGTCCAGGCACGCAAATGGGCTGGCAAGGGACATACTGCCATTTTTGACCGTAATCTCGAGCTATCCGTGGCACATGGCCTTGTTTACTGGGGCAATAGGGTCATAATACCAGCCGAAGCAAGAGTGCGAGTGCTGCAGCTTCTACATGAGACTCACCAGGGTTCGCCGGCAATGAAATCTGTCGCGCGCTCTTTGTTTTGGTGGCCAGGCCTAGACAAAAATATTGAAGAGGTGTCTGCTCAGTGCCAGAACTGTGTTCAAAATTTGCCGATGCCACCCGCGGCGCCCGTTGTCAAGTGGCCTGAAACCGGCGAAAGGTGGTCCCGCATTCACATTGACTACGCGGGGCCTATCTGCGGCAAAATGATACTCGTCATTGTTGACGCCCACACGAAATGGCTCGAAGCCGTACCTCTGTCGCATGCTTCAACGGAAACCACCATTAATTGTTTGCGTGGCATTTTCAGCAGGTTTGGGATACCACGCACAATCGTTTCCGACAACGGGACTCAGTTTTCCAGCCATGATTTTGAGGAATTCATGGCAAACAACAACATAGTGCACCTCGATGTGCTCCATACCACCCCCAGTCTAACGGTGCCGCTGAAAGGGCAGTGCGAACTATAAAAGATGGCCTTCGAAAAATGAAGAGAGGAAAGCTGGAAGAGAATCTGATACGGCTGCTGTTTAACTATCGAAGGACGCCGCAAAAGGGCGGTAAATCCCCAGCAGAGCTGCTCTTAGGGTATCAAATACGCTCACGGTTGGACACATGCTTTCCTCCCGCACTTACAGGATCAAAAGAAGACCAAGAGGACTGGCTGCCGCTACCAGGAAGCGACGTATACTCCCGCAATTATGGTGCGGGGAGCAAATGGACGCCTGGAAATGTGAAGGCGATGTCTGGAGCGAGAATGGTGACCGTGGAAACTTCGGACGGGGTCGTCCAGCGGCATGTTGATCAGGTTCGACCGCGACAGGACTCGCCAAGTGAGCAGGTACCATTAACAACTGCCACAAGTTGCTGCGAGCCAGACCAAGCAACAGAACGATTGCAACCGGAAGCAGCAAGCACGGATGAAGGCATGTCTTCTCGGCCCATCCCTGATGATGCTGGTTCTGCACAACGGGCATCACCGAAGATCACTGCGGTCCCCATGAATACGGGTGTCGCCCAAAAAGCCCTCAGGCGTTCAACAAGAGAACGCAAGCCAGTACAACGCTTTCATTTCTAAGGGGGAAGGAATGTTGTGTTTTCACGTGTTCTGTGTGCGTGTGTGTGTGTGCGCGCACACACGGTGACGCCTCAGCTGGCTGCCTGCACCGCATCGGACTATTGCTATTGCTACTACCACGTGTTCATCGTTATCTGTCTACCACTAAGCTGCCTATAAATACGTTCTACGCTTTTCAATAAACGGCCTTTTTGTTCTGCTGACTACGTTGATGCATTGCTGGTCCGGCGCTGCTATGTGCACGCCATGGCTATGCTACACATTTAGTGTCGCTTTAAAGAAAATCAGGTGGTCAAAATTACCGGAGCCCTCCACTACCACACTTCCCGTTATCATGGTGTAGTGTTAGGACGTTAAACCGCAAGAGCTATTTTTATATTCTGTTTAACGAGCACTCCGGCGACGTTAACAGGACTTTTACGGCCTGCTTATGTGATCGTCGAGCGTTTTCTTAACTTGTTCTTGGACTGCTTCGCGCTCTTTTAGTGCTACACGGTAAGGGCATTGTTGAATTCGTCTTGCCGTTTCCTCTGTGATTATGCGGTGCTTCGTGTGTGGCGTTTGATTTACCATCGAAGAGGATGAAGAACCATCATCGAACTGGTCCAGAAAAAAATTGGGACGACCCCTAAGCTTCCGCCTTTAAGAGTTGGGCGCGATAGCGATATCCTGTCCCTAGTGCGTACTTCAACCACTTAGTGCATAATTGCTATGCACCCAATACATCGTCTTAAGGGAATACGCGCAGTAACATGTGTGCCTTTTGTAATGGGTAGGCCGGCTTTAAACCACGAAGTCGTTATGATACCCACACGTGCTGACGCCCGATGGCGATGTACGCTTGTACCACGCAGTATTACTGCGACATTAACGCGATAGCGTTAAAGAGCTTGTTTCGCTGAAATTCCGGCGTCGGCGGCGGCGTCGTTCGTTGTGAGCGAAAAATCATCATCTTGTCCGTGACCCAAAAAATCGAGAAAGATGCAAATAAAATAAATAATAAAAATTTCCAGGTCTGAATGAGGACTGAGCCCGGGTCGTCTGCGTGGCAAGCAGGTGTTCTACTACGCAGCCACGCTTCTGGTCGTGATTACGTATAAAATAACTTCCTCTGCTTGGAATTGCAGTGAAAATAACTTTCATGCTTTGCAAATACGCGCGTGCTGTATACAGGCGTCACAATACAACATGTAATATTGCAGTAATATTGCGTGCTACAAGCGCGCATAGCCATCGGGCGCCAGAAGATGTGAATATCATAACGACATTGTGGTTCAAAGCCGTGTACCCGTTACACAAAGGCACACACATTACTGCGCGTATTACCTTAAAGGGGAACTCCGGTGCGTTTTCGACCATACCGAGATGACGCCGTTTTCAAATAGTATTAATAAATCCTGCAACAGCTAGGGCGGTTCATTTTGCCAACACACTCGTCAATAACCTAAATAAGCAATGAAAAACGAGTCAAAACCGAAACCGAAACGGGGAGCTGTATGCCATGCTGGGTACGCTGCGACGTCATGGCGTCACCAAATCCGCCACATCAGCCACCACGGCACGTAAACATTGCTCACGTGCCTCTTCTTTCGCGGGGAAAAGCAAACTGCCGACGTCTTCCGACGTGGAAACAAGCTGTGCCAGCTCGTCTGAACTGACCAGCGAGGAGTCCAGCGATGAGGAGTGCAGCTACATGAGCGCGGAAGCGTCGCCTGTGCTAGCGTCAGCGTCGCCTCGAAGAAAAAAATGCTCCCACCTCCCCGAAGGGCATCGTGAGGAAATGCGAATGCATTTCGCGCGCGCTTCACTCCATTTATATATGGGCGGTTGTGGTTCGAAGAAGCCGAAAAAAGGCGTAATTTCTGCAGCCCGGTCGGGAGCATGGGACAGCGCCTTTTTTTATGTTTTTTATTTTTTTGTTTTTTTTATTTATTTTATTTTTTATTTTTTTTTATTTCTTTATTTATTTATTTTTTTTTTTTTTCATGTGTAGCTCCTCCGAGTCCCGCGATGCGAGCGCCCTCATGCACCAGAGCACGCTCCTCCTCTCCACTCACTCTCCGCTACTACACTCTCGCCGCGGACAACGCCAATGCCGCACGAAGCCGGATGCCTGACATAGCCCTCCCGACTATGAAATGCATTCGCATTTAAAAAGCGCGCCGCGAGCAAGCGTCCGTCTGGGGGGACGAGAAAGGAGTACCTAGATACGTCACGTACACGGGGGTGGCCCGCATTTGAAGGTATGATTCCGGAATTGGTTACCAATTTTTAAAACTCGTTTTCCGAAAAACTAAATTACTTGCGGCTGTATAATTTGGCACATATCATCACGGCACCGAAGAGAACTTATGTTTAAAGTTTTATTTAAATCGGTGAGTATCGAAAAATCGCCGGAGTTCCCCTAAGACTACGTAGTGGGTGCACTGCAACTTCGAAAACATTTCCCACATTTACCGCGCAGAATTGCTCGTGGTTTAAAGCATGCTACGCATTACATAGTGTGGACTAAGGGATTGAAGTACGGACTAGGGACAGGATATCGCTATCGCGTTCAACTCCTTAAAGGCGAAGCTTAAGGGTCCCCCCAATTTTTACACGTTATATTGCGACGTCTATATACAGGGCGCGTGTGTTTGTGAATCATGAAAGTTATTTTCTCTGAATTTCCAAGCAGAGAAAGTTATTTTCACTGTATTTCCAAGCAGAGGCGTGGCTGTGTGGTAGAACAACCTCCTTGCCACGCAGACGGCATTGGGTTCGATCCTCACTCGGAACCGGAGTTTTTTTTTATTTTATTTGCATCTTTCTCGATTTTTCGATCACGGACAAGATGATATTTCGCTCACAGCCAAGGACGCCGACACCGACGCCGACGCCGGCATTTCTGCGAAACGTGCTCTTTAACGCTATCGCATTACTAATTAAACTTATTCATATCGTAATTAAGCTCGGGTGGTACACCGAGACCATGATTAAAAGTTTGAATTGATTAGTGATAGTTATAATAAACAGCTATACAGTACACTTTGGAAGCACCAGCTGTAGCTGACATTTATTACTGGGGGAGTGCAATCCAAAGCTCTGCGAAGCGTACTTTGTGTACCTCCTATCTCTATGGAAACAGATACGAATCATATTTCTGTAATCTGTAGGTTTATTGCATGGTAGAAATATCGCATCACGAGGTTGCCAATATAGTACTCCGACCACAAGGAGAGAGTATGTAGGTAGTTTTCACTTACGTTGTGAAGCCCTATATTTATAAGTTGCAGCTTCGCCCTTAGGTTTATCTTTTGGGACGCTCACGATCATACAGTCAGTGCCCACGGCATAAAGTAGTATGTAGGGATCAGCTGAAATTGCAACAAAAATATTTATGATAGAATAACCAAGGTGCAATTGCAAACCGGTAGTGCAGTTGAATTTCCCTTCTGAAATAACAGAGTAATTATTTTTTTGGCCTACGTCGATGAAAATTCGATGACAGCGACGCAAGGATGTTGGAAGGTGTTAGTGTAGTCCCCACATGCAAGAAAGGAAAAATACAGGGTTGGATAAAGAGATTTGGGAACCATGTGGCAGCATTTTTTTAAGGAAACGGGAAAAACAGTTGATGAAAGTTAAAAGGAGGGGACCCGGACTCTAGGCTATAAGGTGAGAAGAAGAACGCAGCCCCAACCGACGTAAAATTACACACATTGCGTGTACTTGCTTAAATTTAATCCATCTATACACAATCGATTTAGCGGCGTAATCATTTTCAGGAAACTGTTCATCAATTTCAAACAATTATGTTATTGTGCAAAACATTGTCGACGTTTCGTTAAGAAACATCACATTTTCAGAAAAATGTTTCATGATGCGAAGCTATAAATAAAGCCGCGAGAACCATTAGTTATAGCAATAAGGCAGGATGACCATTACTTTACTTATTCCAACACACGAAGATTTCCGTCGTAGCTGAATGATGGCTGTGCCAGAGTTCACATTAGCGATTTGAGTTGGAAAACTTGCTTGCTTGTTTGTGCCTTAATTTTTGGCTCCTACCCGCATTGACCATGAAACCGGCTGTTAATACAAGGGGAATTTTTTTTCATTTTGAAAAGGGATGAGGAAGAAATCGATCGCCACAACAATCAACGAAAATTTAAGAATAACCTGTCTATATAGAATAATACAATATTATGGAAAACAATGAACTAATGAAAGGAATTCTGAAGCACAAAAATTGTTTTGTTACCTCTATATGTTGGGCAATTCATCGGTCTTCTACAGCCTATTCCCACGTGTTCTGCTGTCCGACAGCTTCTCTCAAACGTGTCCAATTTATCGTATCTTGCGCAACTGTATTGCATGCAACTTCGGCAAAATTCCTCATTTCGCCGTCCCAGCTAACTGACTACCTGCCTTAGCTACTTTCCCATCCGTTAGCGTCGTTAGTGCCTTGTGTTAACCTGACAACCGGTAGCCTTTCTAGCCCGTTTTATGGCCTGGGCCAGGTCCATATTTTTCGCCTAATATCGCTAACAATATGGGCTACTTCTGTCCGTCCTCTGATTTATTCGGCCTTCTTCCTCTGCGTGAATGTTGCACCTATCGTTTTCGTTTCTATCGCACGCTGTGTGGCTTTTAACTTTTTCGAAAGATCCCTTAATTTTATAGGTTTAAGCCCCACATGCTATTGTCTTGAATGTTTCTATTCCAGGAGACGTGTCTCCAATGTATCTCTTCCAAGAAATACCCGCACACTCCAGCGCTGACCATCGTCCGCCTGTTGCATGTCTCCTATTGTTGCTTCTTCACTGACTGACCACACTACATCATAAGACCAAACGGTGCTCTTACTTGAACAACATAACTTCTACCTTCCTAACTGACTGGCCCACCGTAGTTGCGTGCTTATATTGGGTTGCGCCTGGTTTCGGGAAGTTTCAATTCAAGTCTTCTTTGTGTAGAACCGCGAAAGCTTGGGAAAGGGCTTCTTCTTGTTTGGAGCGAAGGCGTCTATGCTCCAGTCGGCCTCTCCCGTGTGATCGTCTGTGTACCTCAATGATGTTGGAAATTACGGGCAGTGGTCTTTGCAGTTCCGATGTTCGTAAAAGACTACGGTGGTGCTAAGAAAGAGTAGATAGTGTTTTTTAGGAGTGAAACTCCCTAGGACAACCATGTCCGTTGTCGCCGTCATCGTAGCCCCCCGTCGGACCGAAACACAGGTGTTACGTATGCCGTACATTGAGCGTTGATAGGGCGCATACAGGTTTAAAATAGACTGTCCATCCGGCCATCTGACCGGCCGACCATCCGTGCGTCCATCCGTCCGTCTGTGCATCTGCCCATCCGTCCGTCCATGTATCCGTCCGTGCGTCCGTCCGGGCACCCATCCGTCCGTGAATCCTTCCGTCCGTCCGTCTGTCCGTGCATCTGTCCGTCCCTCCGAGCATCCATCGGTTCATCCGTCCGTCTATGCATACGTCCGTCCGTCCGTTCGTCCGTGCATCCGTCCGCGCGTCCGTCCATGGATGGACGGACGGACGGACGGACAGATGGATTTCATAAACATTCTTTATATTGTTTATCATTTCGTCAATGGAACTTTGTTTCATTATCAGCATTCACTTCGTGGATCGGCTGCCAATTTTCTGATGCTTATACATTTGTGAGAGCCATTGACGTTGAGCATTTACTAGATGTTGCAGCAAATTCTTTCCTTATCGTATTTAAGGGATTTTTAAGGTAAGCTTGATGAGGAACAGGAAGATATTGCGAATTTTCTCAAAGACAACGCTCCGAGATTGGTTTGGAAGTGAGGTACGCATTTGGGCTGGTTGGTTCATGACGGCCAGTAAAAACAGCGCTACAAGAAGGGACGAAGAAAGGACACAAACCACGGCGCTGCCTAACAATCAAATGTGTTTTATTCTATCAGTCCACATATATACACTCCACCACAATCCCAAGAAAACAGAAAAGCAAAAATGCAAAGAAAAAAGAAAACCGATGATCTGCCTGCGGAGACAATAAAAAATGCTCAATGGTACAGAAATGTTACCTCCTTCGGAAGGAGGGAGATCGAGGGGATTAAGAAATTCTTAAGAAAGTGGTCAGCAGCGCAGGCGTTAGGTTGTTTTCTGAAATAAAAAGCAAGTAAAAGAAGAGACCAAGACGGAAAGATGTAGTAAGAAGCACCGGCAGAAGTTTGTTGAATGTTGCGATGCTGTTGTGTATAAAATTCCTCTTTCCTGCGGCCGTTACTATGTTGGTCAAACGGGCCGGTGCGTTAACGACCGCATGCGCGAGCACGCGAACAAGGTCTGTAAACAAGCCTGAGATAGTCATCTGATTGCCATCGCCAGCCATCTCTTAAAGATTTGATCTTCCTGTCAAAATACTATGATCAACGCGCGCGTCTCATTTCTCAAGCGTGTCACATCTATAACCGTGGCGAGGCATTTGTTAGCCTCTCCTCGATTTCTCTCCTTCCGAAGGAGATAACATATCCGTCCCATTGTATGGAGGGATTATAAACAAAGGAAGCTGGTGTTTTATTTGCATAAAAAATAGTATTCCTAGATTATATTTGAAGGTGTTGTCGACCATTAGGGTATTGTAGGCATGCAGGAGTGATTTAGCATCAGTGCGATAATGACCGCGGGTAAGTATTCTAATGGAGTGGTTTTGAATAGTTTGAAGGGAGGCGAGATGACTGCTGTACGTATTGCCCCAAGATGTGATACAGTAATTAATATGAGAATGAATAAACGCATGGTACAATGAAAGTAATGTAGGTTGGGAAAATATATCGTGGGAATTTAATTAAAACACGTATGCCATAAGCCATTTTTTTTCGCAGGTAGGCGACATGTGAATCAAATTTCAGATGGCGGTCCAGTTTAATTCCCAAGAAGGTCGCCTCATCATCTGCTTCGATTGCGAATTGGTTTAGAAATATTGGCGGGATATAATTATGTTCACGATGGTGAGAATGGAAAACCACAAATTTCGTTTTAGTGGGATTTATTTGCAATTTATTATGGATACACCAAGCAGTCAAAGCTTGGAAGGTCATGATTGAGTTTCTGTGTCAGAGATTAGAGGCATTTATCAGTGTTAATAATTGTTGTGTCGTCTGCATACAGCAAGCATTCTGAAGTAGTAAGACAAGATGGCAGATCATTGATATAGATTATGAAAAGAAGTGGGCCGAGAATAGAACCTTGCGGTACTCCTATATTTGTAGGCTTTAGGTATAGATTTATAACCTAAGAGACTGACAACTTGGCTTCTATTGAGTAGATAGTTTTTTTATTAATAATAGTGCAGGACCGGTTACGCCTATTGCTTCAAGCTTCATAAAAAGAATGTGATGATTGATAGTGTCGAACGCTTTAGTGAAATTTATAAAAACGGAACCTGCGTAATAGCCCCCCATCAATTGCTTTCTTCAGCTTTTCAGTTAATGATAACAAAGCGAGGTCACTGGAATATGCTTCACGAAAACCAAATTGGGAAATAGATAGAATCTGAAATTTGTTGAGGTACTTTGTCAGACGAATTTCGAGCAATTTTTCGAATATTTTACTGAAAAAGGGTATTATGCAAATGGGTCGGTAGTTGGATATCAGTGTACGGTCACCTTTTTTAAACACGGGAACGACTTTGCCACTTTTCAATTCTACAGGAAAAATGCCAGTTCTGAAAGCTAGGTTGATGATGGATGACAAAATATCAGAGACAGCATGAGCAATCATTTTTACATGGGTTGGGTGAATACCATCAGGGCCAGCACTTGTGTTCAGGTTGCGAATGACATCAAGCACTTCATGAGATGCGGTAGGGAATAAGAAGAAAGATTGTGGCAGACGAGAAAGAGGGAGATTATAATCAGCATTGGGGATGACGTCCGAGTGAAAAAAAGTTAGTTACTGAAGGCCTCAGTAATTTCTAACGGGGTATCATACGTAACATTTTCGTACTGAATAGTAGGGATGCTAGAGTGTCTTTCATTTCTGTTCAGGAATGAATTGACCATTTCCCATTTTTTCTTAACATTTGAACCAGCATCTTCAATTCTTCGTTCATAATAAGTCTTCTTTGCATTTTTCAGCCGTAATGTAAGGGCGTTGCAGAATTTTTTGTAACGCGCGAGTAATTTCAAGTTAAAAGGCTTTCGTTTTGTTTTTCTGTAAAGGTTTTCCTTGGCTCTAAGCTCCTTCAATAGTTTTTCAGTAATACAAGGGTTTTGAGGACTGGCGTATACCTTTTTACATTTACGAACGTGAGTATGACGTTGAATATGGGACAACAATGTGGATGAAACCTCTGAAAAAGCAATTTGTGGATCATCTAAGGGTAATGCTGAGGACCAGTCAGTGCGCATAACATCATCAATGAAGGACTCTTTGTCTAAAACATACCTAGTGTAAGATATGCTGGTTCGGTGAAGCATTACAGTTGAAGCGCACAAAAAATAGGGTAATGGTCAGTGATGTCGACATTAAGAACCCCTGCATCCAGTGCTTGTGATAAATTAGAAAGTGCATGATCAATCAAGGTACTTCCACCATTCATGCAGCGCGTGGGAAGGGAGATTAAACATTCGTAGCCAAAACTCTGAGAAGCACTGGAGTAATTCAAAGAACTAGAAGAAGATTGGTCAAGCAAATTTATGTTGAAATCACCCATAATCACTACATTTGTATGACTAAGAGATAGTGTGTGTAATACTTTTTAACACGAGAGTGTTTTATGCCGGGGTCCACCACGATTTGAGTGACGTATTTCCGTCATGGAAATGACGTCGAAAAACTACGCATGATCACAAGACAAAGAAAAAAAAGTTCCGTCAACGTGAGTCGAACCTACGACCTCTAGGCCCGCGACGAGAATTGCCGGCCACGCTATCCACTGCGCCACGGTCTCATACTCTGTACGCTTTAAAAACAAGCCTTTTATATCTGCCACTCTCCTCTCACAGTGTCCTTGCTAAAGTGAAGTAATGCATTATGACCGTGAAATGCACGATTAGTTCCTTCAAAGCGTTGTTTCTACGCGTCCGTCCCATTCGGCGCGTTTCGAAAAGGAAAAGTGCAATTTCGTCGACGCATTAACACACTGCCAGATGGCGACCTTACCCCCTAGCATGGTCCTCGCTCATAGCATCCGTCCATACCAAGAATAGCTCTGCAACGCGCGAGTACTCCGCGATCGTAGCTCACCCCGCGAAAAATCGCAGCCGGCCAGCGGGGAAGACACGACGCGCGTTGCGTTTCCCTCTGGTCGGGCAGCCTTGTCCAATAGACAGGTTTAGTTGAGCGTCCGCAACGACTCTGTAGACGCAGTCTGCAATTAGAAATGGCTGGCAGGGTGCTTCCGCAGTGCTGCTGCCGACACCCATCTAAATCTGTCTAATAACTCAAATATGCTGCGAGTAGGCGACCTTAGCCCAGGTACGGAGTCCAATTAGTGAAGGTCGTCTGGCTGTCACACCGCTTTCACTGATTCTGCTCTCACCGTACAACAACCACAAGCATCTGTGACCACAAGGTTTTGTCTTATCATTGATTATGGACGCTTGTCGTTTTGATACAGGAGTACCAGCAATCCTCAGCGTGGATGCATCCAAGTTAAACAGCGCTATAACTGTCAAACACCAATAGACATTGTGCAAGCTCTCTTATATCAATTAACAGTAAGCATTCCAACTACTTCTTTAAGGACACGTTTCACTTTCGTGTTATACCGATTCCTATGATGGAGGGATCAACCATGATTTTGGAAGCTTTCACAGAAATGAATGACCGATGAGGATGGGGATCGATAAATGCATCCAGAGATGAAGCTCTTGTTGTCTAGTTTAAGAAAATCGTGGTTAAGTTCTAGCCAAACACTTTCGCAGTCAGTTACATTTAACTCAATGTCATGTCGTCGTATAGACGTCAGACTCTGGAGTTTTGCAGACACGTAGCGCCACCTGTCGGAGCAGTTTTGGGTAGTGCAAAGTCCGGCTCCCTTGCACAGTTTGCTGTGCAACCAGGTGCAACTAGCGAGTTGGAAACAACAATTAACCTAAATATCTGGTGTGTTGGCGCATTGAACACTCAGAAAAAGAGCTACGAATTTCTCTCCGCTAGTCGGACGCGCAACCGAACTGCCATGAAGTGCGTGCCAGAACGACAGCGAAAACAAGAGCAGACGCAACAGCTCCGCGCGCTACGAAGAAAGGCCTCAGTCGACGCTACTGTTGCGTTTTGAATTGCCACGGACGTAGAGGGGCTTCAGTTTTGCCGATTTCCGTAGCTGTTGCACGAAGCAGAACGGCGAGAGCTCTGGATACGGGCCGTTGCGAACGTGTTGGGTAAGCGAATTACTCGCGTTCTCCACAGCCGGTCGCATGAGAAAGCGTGATAATGTGGGTCTCATGTTAGTGTTTTGAGTAGCCTTGACGTAGAACCGTGGTAACCTTGACTATGAAGCTCAGCAGAGCCTCAGACCGCGGTGCGCGCCGTGCAGCAGTAACATGCAGACTGGTGAAGCGCGCCGCAACCACCCATAATCTTAAGTGGTCGTCATCACACAGCGTCGCGCACGTACGCATTGAACGTTCAAAGTTCCGGCTTTAACTAGCAAAGGCTAACACGTGCGTCATACAAGTAAATCGCAAAACGTTGGTCGTGACCACCGTCAGGTTTTTCTTGCCCGTGGTCTCCGCGATTGCCGGAGCTATCTCGGAGGCCACGGTTTTGCCTTTCGTTGTACACCGAGAAAGTGGACACGCACGTATCCCCATTTGCAGTATATGCAAACGGAAGACAACCATGAACAGTACATTTGAGGATGCGTAATAAAACAGTTCAAAGCACTGAAAGCGAGAGATGTATGGAGAATGCAACTGCAAGGCGAAAATCGCCGGGGCCATTCGTGCCTGATAAAAGCAAGCTTTGTACCACTGACCGTAAGAAACAGTGCTCGTGTACGTACTTCATCGCTTTGACATTGTGTATACGCCCAAATTTAACTCATTTAGGCGTTACAGAACGCACGTCGGAGTGCCTCGAACTCGATGTCATGCGATGCTCGCTTGCGCTTGCGAGTTGCAGCACGCCAAAATAACTGAAACATATTTTGCATTGTAGCCGCCGTTCATTTTGATGAGCTTCCTACTTTTCTGAGGCGAGAGTGGATTGACGGAAGAAGCTTTCCAGGTCCTTGATTTTCAGGAAACGGCGCCTCAACACCAGCGAAAGAGGGGGGTTGTGTAGTGGCCTATGTGCATTCGCTTGCGGACGGCTCTCTTTGCACTACCCAGTTATGGCCAGGGCGGCGATGAGAGCGCTGGTGGCGGCGTTTTTCGCAGCGCCGCCTGGGCAGAGTCTGACGTCTATATGGTGTATGTTCGAGGTGATGTAGACGGCGACACCTCCATGATTGTTGCTTGCCCTATGAGAGTATTCAGATTTGTATGAAGGGAGACAAAACAAATTTTTGTCGTTATCGCAAGCCAGGTTTCAAAAATACCGATGAGTGAAAAAGGATTGCCGAGAGCAGAGAGAAGAAGCTGTATGTCGTCAAAGTGTTTACGGATGCTTCTTGCATTATTATGAATCGCAGAGCAGGATGCAGGTGAAAGAAAACTGTTGAGATGGTGTATTGAGAAATAGGTAGCCATAATTGGATGGACCTAAGCACAGCAAAGGAAGAAACTCAAATTCAGTATGGTTCGCTAGCAGATTTTGAATACGTCGGTTTTGCAAGTGATGCGGAGCACCTTGCTCTCTGTAGTCCTTCTGGCTTTGATTTGACAGTTATCTGTCCACAAGAACTTCCAGTTGTTCGCCTTCTTTAAAGACAGTGCCTGAGAAAAGAGTGCCTTGTTTTCAGGGGTGATGTGATCGTTAATATAGACAGGGTTGTTGGCGGCTCCGGGCAATTCAATGTCACTTAGGCACAGTTTAGCCTTCCGATCCTTGCTCACGGATTCCGTCTTTTTCGTCCGAGAGCAGAAGCGAGCAAGCAGGTTCTTTGCGCCAGCTTTCACACTTGTAACACGGTGAACGACGTCGAGATCACTGGGTGCCAGTTTACAGTTAATCTTATCACCTATAGTCTGCATGATCACCGCGCAGTCTTCCCTTCTGTCACCGGGATTCCCTTGATCTCGATGTTGTTAATCCGTGAATATTGTTCCATTTGCGTCACTTTAAGCAATAGTACCGCATTTTGTGCTTTTAACACCTTGTTTTCTGCCATCAGAGAGACATTATCCTTCCGCAAGCTTTCCACAATGTCTTTCATATGCTCAGCGCTGGTTACCAACTCGCTCATTGGTTTTTTTTCATTTCAGGGAAGTTGACACCAGATAGCTGTGCTTTGACGGTGAACTTGTTAAAGATGGCGTCAACGAACTTATCAGGACATTCATTGAGTATTGCTTCAAGCTCGAGAACTTTTTTGTTCAACTCAGCAACAGTAGGCATTGCGCAGAATTCAACAAAGCAATACGGATATGCGCAAAACGACCAGTCCCCGAAAGGGACAGTCTAACAATATGGCAGCAACGACAGCGCAATGTCGAACAGCCCATGGGTCTCGCCCGTCGTACTTGTTAAAAAAACGACGGGACTCTTCGATTTTGCGTGCATTACCAGAACTCAACAAAGTGACGAAGAAAGATGTCTACCCTTCCCACGCATAAACGACTCTCTGGATCGACTTCGACATGCCCGAGATTTCTCATCAATAAATTTTCTAAGCGGCGACTCGCAAATGATGGACAGCGTGCGGTCAAGTCTGAAGAGGGGATCATGCCTCGTTTATTCAGACGACGTCGTTGTTTTTTCGCAAACATTTCGGCAACATTAACAGCGACTTTAGTCCGTCTTCGTCGCCATTCCATCCGCAGGCCTATCGCTAAAACCGGAGAAATGCCATTTCGGCTACAAGGAACTCGAGTTCCTCGTCGACCATGTCAGTCACGATGGCATTCGGCCAGACCCAGAAAAGAAAATGGCTGTTTCCCTCCACCTTCCAATAAACGTGATGTGCACCGATTTTAGGCTTCTGAGCATACTACAGGCGCTTTATGAAGTTTAAAGTTTGACGGAAACCCGTCTGGTCGGGATGATACATGGTGACGGCAAAACACCCCGAGGCACTGCGCCGACCAAAGTGAAAATAAAACAAACAGAAAAGGACGTTTCGGCTCCCACACGGGAGCGTTGTTCTCTAATGAAATAAAAAAAATGAAAAAAAAAAACATGTGCCAAACAGGTGGCCTTATGTACACTTGAATATATCACGCAGGCAGCGCGTATACACTGATGGCAGATTACCATCGCTCCTCTTGAAGGTGCGTGGTGTGGTCTGTATCACGAGCGACTAAAGATAAACACGCCGTGATATTCCTTTCCTCTAGCGAGAACACGTGCCCTCCCCAAGTCGATGGTGTGTCCACCTTACTCATGCTGAGCTAAAGCACTGTACTTCACGTTTCCTTTCCTCACGTCATAATTGTGCTGCTTGAGACGTCGTTCAAAGTCACCAGTTACACCAACATATACGTCGTCACAATCTGCGCATGGGACTGCGTACACCACGCCGGGGAACTTCACTTTGCGTAGTCTGTCCTTCACATTCATGAGTGGTCGTCGCAGTTTCTGGTCTGGAACTTGTGCCACAGAGACGTTGTAGGAACGCACAACACGGCTTATGGCTTCGCTTATGGAAGGGATATACGGTATCCCCGCGCGCTTTTTGTCAGAGGCAGCACAGGGCGATTGCGGACGTGCCA